>JAPQNM010000047.1:8480389-8520389 GCA_029783475.1 Metacarcinus magister
ACACACACACACACACACACACACACACACACACACACACACACACACACACACACGCACACGCACACAAACGCACACACACACACACACACACACACACACACACACACACACACTAGCGTACACATACATAATCATGCACACAATTAGGTATACACACACCTAAGATGTGCATCACTTTGGAAGACAAATAGTTGAAGAAACGTACATATTCGGAGGAAGGAGTTAGGTGACATTTACACAGCACAGATAAATTTAGTAAGTAATGCATATGGTGAAAAGTTTATGAAATTTAAGGCACTGAACCCAAGAACAAGTTATATCATTGCGCTTATAAATACAACAACTAGATTTAGTTTAGAAATTGTAGACACAGTAAGAAGGAACAAACAAACAAAGAAAAGATTGTTATCATGAGTTTCAGACATCTGGGTCTTAGTGAGAAAGAGAAGATGATGTTTAGCTGAAATAAGGTGATGTTCCAGAGATTGTAAATTAGATCTGAGACTGCGAATGTTGCATAAGTTAATATAAAGAAAGTTGGAAAAGGTATGAAGACTCTCAAATCGTGGGAGGGAAAAAATTGGACATTGCGCTGCAGCTGAAGTGAGGTTAAGAATGTCAAGGAGTTAGGAGTAATGTTTATTTTGGCAGAAATACGTTTACTATGGGCTTGTATTGTTGCTGTTGTTGTTTTTTTGGTAGCTGATATGAATTAATAGAAACACACAAACTCTCCTATACACAGTCACTATTATTGTTGTTATGTTATTATTATTATTATTATTATTATTATTATTATTATTATTATTATTATTATTATTAATATTATCATGATCATTATTGGTAATAGTTTATGCACGTTACAGATACAAAGCTACATAAATCAGATGACAGGCTCAAAATGCGTGGTAGATCGCTGACAAGCATATCGGAAGCGTGTTGTTATGCGCGACTAAACTAAACCCATTTCCCACAACACTCGGGACGGGGATGAAGGGGGTTGTTGGGGGCAAAGGTAATGTGCAGCCTGAGTTACCCTTCCCCCCTTTTACCCGCTCACCCAAAACTGTAGATATATTGACCATTTCCGTAACGGCTTGAAACGACTTGATAGTCTCCATTGCTACCTTTTAATTTTCCTTTGCCGCCTTCCTTCACGTGTTGTAACCCACATTGACAATCCTCACCGGTGTTCCCCGTGGAAGAGGCTGTGGTGAGCCCCCACCCCCCTGGTACCGCACTCCAATTAGGGGGCATCGTGGGTCGTCCATAATTCTCCGTCACTGGGTTTGGGTAGCGCGATGTGGGTAGGTATCCTCCGCCTCCGCCTCCACCTCCACCTGTACCCACGCTAACGCCCCCACTGCTACCACTAAAAGTTATAATCCCACTTCCCACTTTTGTTCCTCCTCCTCCTCCTCCTCCTCCTCCTCCTCCTCCTCCTCCTCCTCCTCCTCCTCCTCCTCCTACTCCTCCTCCTCCTTTTGATCCCCCAACCCCCACACTTACAATCCCACTACCCACCCTTGTCCCCTCTCCCTTCGTCCCTGAACCACCACCCCCAACCCCCAGAACTCCGCTCCCAACTCTCGTCCCCTCACCCCCTACCTTTCCCCCTCCAGTACCAACATTGCCTCCCTTCCACCCTTCACACTCCGGCTTATGCCCTCCCCCAGTCCCCTGCCACCCTGCCCCACTCGACCCTCCCCCACTCCCCTGCCATCCTGCCCCACTCGACCCTCCCCCACTACTCTGCCACCCTGCAGCACTCGACCCTCCCTTAGTGCTCTGCCATCCTCCCCCACTCGACCCTCCCCCAGTCCCCTGCCATCCTGCCCCACTCGACCCTCCCCCACTCCCCTGCCATCCTGCCCCACTCGACCCTCCCCCAGTCCCCTGCCATCCTGCCCCACTCGACCCTCCCCCACTACTCTGCCATCCTGCAGCACTCGACCCTCCCTTAGTGCTCTGCCATCCTGCCCCACTCGACCCTCCCCCAGTCCCCTGCCATCCTGCCCCACTCGACCCTCCCTTAGTGCTCTGCCATCCTGCCCCACTCGACCCTCCCCCACTCCCCTGCCATCCTGCCCCACTCGACCCTCCCCCAGTCCCCTGCCATCCTGCCCCACTCGACCCTCCCCCACTACTCTGCCACCCTGCCCCACTCGACCCTCCCTTAGTGCTCTGCCATCCTCCCCCACTCGACCCTCCCCCAGTTACCTGCCATCCTGCCCCACTCGACCCTCCGTATTTTTTCTTTCCCCCAGCTGGCCCTGTACTTTGTAACCAACCCCCAGGACTTACGTTTTGCCTCCCTTCATCATCCCCTGCCACCTCCACGGCCCCC
This sequence comes from Metacarcinus magister, assembly GCA_029783475.1. Lineage (NCBI taxonomy): Eukaryota > Metazoa > Arthropoda > Malacostraca > Decapoda > Cancridae > Metacarcinus > Metacarcinus magister. Next base: position 8,482,740 of record JAPQNM010000047.1, read on the forward strand.
CCTGCTCCTGAAAATATGACTGGGGGCCGCGGGAGAAGGTAGGGCAGTGTGTACGGCTTGGAACCCCTGCCGCCTATGATGGTGTAGTCATTAGATTTGAGACCAAAGGGAATTGTCGTTGATGCAGGGATCGTGTTCTGCCATCCATCCTGGCCTCCTGTCACCCAGCGATCCCCGTCCTCGTCCTGCCGCTCAGTGTTCTGCTCGTACTCCCCTGGACACCTTCCTCCCCCAGCGCATGGCCTTCCTGTTGGCGGCGTTCCTCCCCCTACCATGCCTATGCTGCCTGACACCCATCCTCCACCCCCTGCCATGCTTCCCCCTGACCCTCCCCCTGACGCTCCTCCTCCAGACGCCCATCCCCCAGAGTGGGCACTTCCACCCCCTGACTGGGCATTCCCACCCCCTGACTGGGCATACCCACCCCCTGACTGGGCATTCACACCCCCTGACTGGGCACTTCCACCCGAAAAGTTCCAGCCCACTGTCGTAGTGCCTGTCCCTGAAATGCCACTAACCCCCGACACTCCTACACCACCTGACCCTCCTCCTCCTCCTCCTCCTCCGCCTCCTGATACCCAGCCCCCTCCCCCTGACATTCCTTTTCCGCTCCCTGACACACCACTGCTGCCCCCAATGACCCCTCCCCATACCGAACCTCCTGCCCCGGACACACCAGTTTGCCCTGACGCCCCTCCTCCACCTGTCCCTGACCAACCTCCTCCTCCTACTACTCCTCCTCCTCCTACTCCTCCTACTCCTCCTCCTCCTCCTACTCCTCCTCCTACTCCTCCTCCTCCTCCTACTCCTCCTCCTACTCCTCCTACTCCTCCTCCTACTCCTCCTACTCCTCCTCCTCCTCCTACTCCTCCTCCTCCTCCTCCTCCTCCTCCTCCTCCTCCTCCTCCTCCTCCTCCTCCTATCACAACTGCTCCACCCCCTGACTTGCCCCCCTGCACTGTGGCTGCCCCGGGAAGCTTAACATTGATGAACGCCCCAACGGCCTGCCCGAAATTGTTCTTCGTTTTCTCAGAGGTGGCGGAGCCCTTATTATCGGCACCTTCGTTGCTGCTTCCTGAAGAGACGGAGGAAGAGAAGTTGTGTGCGTCCGAAAAAGAACCTCCATTCCACGGGCGGCCACCTCCAGGGGATCCTTTATCAGGCTGAGAAGCGATCTGAAGAACACCACCATCTGTTGTAGGGTTTTGTAAGTAGTCGTTGCCCTTCTTGCTATTGTCCAACGCCGTCAAGATAACGTTCCACGCTCCGTAGCCCAGCGAGGCTCTCTTGATGGGATCCCTCACACTTGAAGCAGAGGAGACTCTTGGTCCTTCTGGGTCCTTCTGTGAGAGAGAAGAGCGATGTGCCCTTGAGAAGATGGACTGGCCAGGAGACATAGGCAAGGCAGTAGTGCTCTCTGGCTCCCGTTGTTTTTCGGAGCGAGTGGAGGTGGGGGCTGCAGAGGCGAGATGATGTGGAGTGGGATGAAGGTGAATAGTCCCCTTTAGTTCCGTCTTAGAGACATCTGGGTGAGGGGAACTGGAGGTCTGAGAGATGAGGGACGGTAGTGATGGAAGGAGGGAGGGAGGAGATTGTGTTCCATCCTTTGGCTCCTTATCTGGGCGAGGAGAGCGGCGGATCCTCGAGGTAACAGGCAGAGCTGATGAAGAACTGGGGTACAGTGCGGCCAGGATGCAGGTCACCGCCGCCATCCAGACCACCGTGCGGAAGGTACTCTGTGGGCAGGACAAAGGTGTGAGACTACGAGCATATCTGGACTAACATAGACACAAGACACATGTACATATAAAAATGGGATAAAGGGGTGAGGACGCAAGCACATTAGAACTGATATAAATGTACGAGACAAACACATGAACACACAAGTAAGGTCAGGAGGATGCAAAGTAAGGTCATGGAAATACACATAAAATGGATGAATTCACGAGTACTTAAATGTGTGTGCAAATCAAGAAAATAGAAAGAAAAATACATGACAACAAAGAAAGAAGAAAAGGAAGGAAAGAAGGAAGAAAATAACGTGACCTTACTCGGAAGATTAACAAAAAAACATCACTACAGACAAAGGAAAGAAAATACATAGAATACAAGGACGAAATATGTAAAAAAAAAGAAAATAATAATAATAATAAATAAATCAAAAAAAAAAAGAACACCGGAAAATATGAGAGAAAAAAAAAGATTATGCAATTCTATATCGTGGTCTTGAGGTCACAGAAGTATGTTGATCACACGTTATGAAGAGGACAAATAACGGACGTAAAGAATGTTAGACAAAAATATATCAGAGGAGAATAAAGTTAAAATTCCTCGTATCATTCCAAGATGACGGAAGTTGACTTGATAAAAGGGTACTTGAGGTGACGAACACAATAAAAAAGAAATAAATATAGATCCAAGAGTTATTTGTCGCGCTCCTCGGACTTAACCTTGCATCTAATAATTTTCTTTCCTTGCAAGTCACAGAAGAGAGTGCAGCGACAGTCACGGCTCGGCACAACACACACACACACACACACACACACACACACACACACACACACACACACACACACACACACACACACACACACACACACACACACTTGAAACATGTTGAAAAGATTAAGAAGGTAGAAAGAGCAGCCACAAGAGTAGCCTGAGAGATCTTTGTAATGAAGATAAGATACAATTACCATTATTACAAGAGCAAAGAAAGAGATGATATGATAATGCCATAGAAATGTGTCGAGGATAGATAAAATATTGATGTTAATTGTACCTAGACAGTCATTTTCGAGAGATTCAAGAAACTATATAAGAAAAAATTGAATAAAGATTTGAGAAATTCATCTTTCTAGACAAGGCAATAAATCATCGGAATAATAATACCGGAAGGAAACCAAAAATATTCAGTTTTAAAGAAAAATATGACAAAATAGTATTTAAAGACCGGACACACTCATCCTGTAAGAATACAAATAGATAAGAACACACACACACACACACACACACACACACACACACACACACACACACACACACGCAATCTACAAGTTGTATTCCCCGCATGACGTCCCAGTAGCCCCTTGCGTGGCGTCGCTGGGATCATGGACTGAGTGAGTTGCCGTCGTGCCGTTAATGACGAACTACCTGTCGAGGCTCTTTACTGACCGTGACTGGAGCTGTCTTTATTTTTTTTATTTTCCTCGCTTCTACGATTGTTGGATTGCAAACCGTGATTCGATGACTGTCAGCTTCTCGTACACTACTTTCCCTCCCTCCCCCACTCACGCAGCACACTCCCTTACCATGATGCCGAGGACAGGTTGGGCGGGATTGGTGAGGAATATCCTGGCCAGATGAAAAGGAGAGTTTTCACGGACGTGGAAACTTCACAACTGACTGACTGACTGTTTGAGAGGCTCCCTCGCTAACTTTAAGTGGCGTGCCGTCTGTCTGGAGTCTAGCTGCCTGCCTGCTTGGCTGATAGGCTTGCTGGCTGCGTTATTTATTTGCTGTTTTCCAGGCTTCGGTGTTTGCTGGCTGCCTGGACTTCTGACTGAGTCACCTTGTTACCAGACAGGCTTGCTGTCTGCCACGCTCGGTGGCTAGTTGACTAGCTGGCGGGCTGCTGGCTGGGGGTTAACTGGCTGACTGACCGACCTGCGGGTCGACCCGTTAGAAAAATAGCCACCAACAGGTGTGGGCGAGCCTCGACCTTGTAGTGGGTGGTGCTCCGCTGGTGGTTTCAGGGGTCACTTCTTTATCACACCTTCCACCGCAGGTATTAGTCAGTGGGGCAGGGGGTGAGCAGGTGTGCCGGGGAGGGACGAGACCGCCACTGAGAGCCCCACGCCGACACATGCGGAGATGTTGACGAGGCGGCGCCACTGACACTGAGGTGATGATACGAGTCGTTTGAGGGTAAGGCGAAGGATGAGGAAGAGGAGGAGGCGCAGCCGTGGCCTCAACAGCTTATATACACCGGCGATACAGGTGGTGCCTCGCTTTCCGGCTCAACGCCCACAGTTGCACCTGAAAACCCCGATTTTTTCACCACCTCCTCTATCACGAGTGGAAACGACGATTGCCAAAAAATTAAAACAATGACGTAAAGAAACACTAAAACAGGCAGGAGGAGGAGACCAACACAACACGCCAGCCTACGTGCGTGCCTATTATGGTACTGCGCCGTGCTAAGTGACGGGATGGGGCGGGATTTTGAAGGGTTAAGCAACTAGAGTCTGATCCCACGGGGCGATGATCATTGCTGCGGGAACCTACCTCCACCCCTCCTTCCCTTCCTTCCTTCCTCCCTCCTTCCTTCCCTCCTTACCTCCCTCCTTCCTCCCTTCCTGTCTCCCTCCCTCTGTCCCTCCCTTCCTCCGTCCCTCTCTCCCTCCCTACCTCGCTCCGCCAAGGCCGATATGGGGTGTGTGGCGCGCGAGGCTCATGTGTCAAAAAAAAGATAGTGTTCAGGATGGATTGGCTCTGTGTGAATTATGATTGTTGTACGGTGTGTGTGTGTGTGTGTGTGTGTGTGTGTGTGTGTGTGTGTGTGTGTGTGTGTGTGTGTGTGTGTGTGTGTGTGTGGCTATTCATCATTTGTCATTCTTTGTTAAAAAAAAAAAGTTTGCTTCTATTATTTTTTCTAATATTTATAAATTTTTGTCCCTTGTTTCTTTTTGTTTCTTGTGAGTTTATTTATTTTGATATAATTATATGTTTTTTTTTTCTAGTTTAATGTTTACTTTCAACTCTTTATTACCTTGCTGATTACTTACTAACAAACGTCTTATTATTATTATTATTAGGTTAGGTTAGGCTAGGTTGTTATTGTTATTATGAGTATTATTATTATTAGTAGTAGTAGTAGTAGTGGTATTATTATTATTATTATTATTATTATTATTATTATTATTATTATTATTATTGTTATTGTTATTACCACTATAACTATTATCATCATAGCGGAAGTAGTTCAGCTTGAAGGATTAACAACAGATGAAGGAGGAGGAGGAGGAAGGAAATTTACGCAATCATAAATACAGTTCCGTTGAATCTCTATCCTTCTCTGTCTCCTAATACTATCCGCTTGTCTATACGTTGTTTATCCATGACCTTGACTCTCTCTCTCTCTCTCTCTCTCTCTCTCTCTCTCTCTCTCTCTCTCTCTCTCTCTCTCTCTCTCTCTCTCTCTCGTTCTCTATAAATGTTGGTCTTGCTCGCTACACACTGAAAAAATACCATGTAAGCAAAACAGTGAAGGTGGAGGAAGGAAAAAAAATATATATATATATATATATCTCATAAGGAACCAAAATTACGAAGCCAGGTCGAGAAAATAAAAAAAAACTATAAAAGAAAGAAAGGAAAAAAAGATGACATGATAGCAATGTAACAAATTATGTGTTTAAGATAGAAGAGATAATTGACGGAAACGATTATTGTAACAAGAACGCGCAACACTATATATCAAGAGAACGCGCAGCACTATATATCAGGGAAGGAAACACGGAAATTCCCCCAAGATAACATTAGAGAAAAGTATACGCAACAGTGTGGCTTCCCAGCTACAGAAAATAACTTTGGAAAGGGAATTTTGTTTAAAGTGAATATAAATGTGTTTATATGTAAGAAACATTTCATAAAGTAGAATTAAGTAAAGTTATTCCACCAGGTGTAGTAATAGACACACACACACACACACACACACACACACACACACACACACACACACACACACACACACATGTTCACTCTCGCTCTCAGATGACAGTGTTGCCAGTTCAAGGTCAAGACAGTAATGTAGTGTGGCTCGAGAAACTTTGCTGACAGACTACCTTCAGGATGACTAGTCTCTCTCTCTCTCTCTCTCTCTCTCTCTCTCTCTCTCTCTCTCTCTCTCTCTCTCTCTCTCTCTCTCTCTCTCTCTCTCTCTCTCTCTCTCTCTCTCTCTCTCTCTCTCTCTCTCTCTCTCTCTCTCTCTTTCTCTCGTGTGTGTGTATGTGTGTGTCTGCGCGCTACTCCACCCACTTACATCCTTCCACCTCCCACCCACGCCCACGCCCACTCCATGATCCGCCTTCTCCGCCCACTCGTTCACACAGTTTACTCCACATTACCGCCAACAATTTATTATCTTCTTTTTTACCATGAACCCCTGCCTCCCCCCTGCTTCCTGGCTCCCTATCTGTGTGACCTTGTGTGTGTGTGTGTGTGTGTGTGTGTGTGTGTGTGTGTGTGTGTGTGTGTGTGTGTTGTGCCTGCTTACCTATTATATTTCTGTACATTCTCTCTCTCTCTCTCTCTCTCTCTCTCTCTCTCTCTCTCTCTCTCTCTCTCTCTCTCTCTCTCTCTCTCTCTCTCTCTCTCTCTCTCTATCTCTCTCTCTCGTAATGTTGGTCACCTGCTTTTCACGTCCAAAAATAGGTCCAATTTCTTGCCCTAAATCTTGCTTCCTGTGGCCTTTGTGGTCTCGAAGGCGACTCGTATTAAATTATTCTTCCTTCGCAATTAAGTTATTTATTACTTAATTCTAAAACTCCACCTCTAATTATTGCATACGACCTTCCAGTCTTTCCAATGTTATTTCTTTTCTTTTTTTTTCTCTCTATCTCGCCCTCTCTCTCTCTTTTTTGTGATGTTTTTATTCTATCATAATCATTCAAATTTATTTTCTTTACATCAAACATCTTTATATATATATATATATATATATATATATATATATATATATATATATATATATATATATACTTACAATGTGTTTGCATTTTCTTTCTTAGTCACGCTCCTTATTTTCTCTTTCACTTGCTCACCTCACCTTGAGCCCCGCGTCAAATTGGATAATTTTCTTCTTTTATATCTTTGTTCTGTGCATTCTTTGTTTGTCATCCACGATACTCCTCCCCCCCCCCATAATTCCTAACTTCCATAGGGTTTGCAGTGGGTGAAGGAGATAGCTACATTTACGGTTACCTCCCCTCACTCCTCCTCCTCCTCCTCCTTCATGCTGTACCCTTCAAACTCTTCTGTCCTTTGTTCAGGATATCCAGTTTTTAAATTTTTCAGTGTTTTTCTCCTTCTTTTCTGAATCATTATTATTATTACATCGTTGTTTTTGTTGTTATTTTTATTATTATTATTATTATTGTTATTATTTTTTTATTATTATTATTCTTGTTATTGTTGTTATTATTATTATTGTTATTGTTATTGTTATTATTATTATTATTACTCTTATCAATATTACAATACTACTACTATTATTGATATTAATTCTGCTGTTACTACTATTATAATATACTGTCATCTTCATTATCATATTAACTTTATTCTGGTATGTACTATTTTTTTAGATTCTCTCTCTCTCTCTCTCTCTCTCTCTCTCTCTCTCTCTCTCTCTCTCTCTCTCTCTCTCTCTCTCTCTCTCTCTCTCTCTCTCTCTCTCTCTATCTATCTATCTATCTATCTATCTCTCTCTATCTATCTATCTATCTATCTATCTTTATCTATATCTGCATAATAGATTTCTCTTGCCTCAATTTTTTTTTTTTCTCTCTCTCTCTCTCTCTCTCTCTCTCTCTCTCTCTCTCTCTCTCTCTCTCTCTCTCTCTCTCTCTCTCTCTCTCTCTCTCTCTCTCTCTCTCTCTCTCTCTCTCTCTCTCTCTCTCTCTCTATGTATCCAGTCCTTCACCTTTGATCTTCCCGCCTCCTTTCGTAAAATGAAATCAGTAAATGAATAAAATAATTAACGAACAACAAAAGAAAGACAGATTTTATAGACAGTAATGAATGAATGAATGAATAAATGTGTAAATAAAATGCAAATCAATAAAGAAATTAAAAAGATAGATCAAGAGAATATGAGAAAAGAAAGAATGCAAGGGAAAGGAAACAGAAAATAAAGACAAAACAGTAGAGAGAAAACACACACACACACACACACACACACACACACACACACACACACACACACACACACACACACACACACACACACACACACACACACACTCAAGGACCTTCCACGTGACTTTTGGATGCAATTTACGTTAGAAATACAACAAATAACCAGTTGAACGAAGGACACACAAGTGATTTGGGCGACTCCCGGACATACAAGCAATAATTTGACCAACGGGACAGGTAGACGGACAAAAGAGTTACCAGGTGGAGGTGACAGACTGTTATACATGTTCGTATGTATGTTAGGTTTCATTCACAAAAATACATACAAGATTTTTTTTCTAACTTCACCCACCCACCCACCCACATCCAGAAAAAAAAAGGAAGTGAATATAAAGTTAAAAATGGGAGTGACCTAAATTATATGATGAGTTAATGTTTGCTTCTCCCTGTTTGGCCTCTAGTAACTGTGGTTGGAGGTGGAGTGATGGATGGCGCGGAGTGGATGATGGGTGGATAGGGAGTAAGTTATAGAGGGAGTGGGAGAGGTGGTTAGAGGCATTGAGTTACAGTGGGAGGGTGTAGTGTTAGGCATGGAGGGATGTGGTAGTGGTTAAGGTGTTGTTGGATCTGTTTTGTGCCTAAACTAACCTAAAGAGCTGTTGAGGACACACCTGAGGGAGGGGAACACGTAGGTACAGGTGATAAGAGGTCAGGCAGGTGTGTGGTTAGAAATGTGATTGATATAAGTACCAGATGGATAACACCAAGAAATATTCATCTCTCTCTCTCTCTCTCTCTCTCTCTCTCTCTCTCTCTCTCTCTCTCTCTCTCTCTCTCTCTCTCTCTCTCTCTCTCTCTCTCTCTCTCTCTCTCTCTCTCTCACATATACTTCAAAACCAGGCAGATAAAACTTCGATGCAAAGTAGAAGAAAAAAAAACAGTAACATTGTAGTAATAGGAAGAAAGATTAGAAGGTTTTGGCAATACTGGAAACCTGGAAAAATAGGGTATTTCTGATAGATGGCAACACTGCATGGATAAGGGAAAGGATATTTAAGCTGGTTGCCAATTATGTAGTTTCAAGATGTTTTGTATTATTGTACTAACAGAAAAGGAACAGTAACACTAGACAACTTAAAAATATATATATATGTGTACTTTCATAGACCTTTTTTGACATCGTACACTCTTCTATTTTATTTAACATTGTTGAAAGTAATTATCATTGCTCTTATTTCACTGAGTACTATTTCACTAACCCTGGCAATCTTACCTTCCTCAACCCCTTCCCCAAGACTGTCAGGTAAACATTCCCTCAACCTTTGGTCTGGCAGTGACCCTGAGCGTGGGGAGCAGTGGCCTTGAACATGCTAGGTTTTGTAGGTACTGTAACTCTCTCTCTCTCTCTCTCTCTCTCTCTCTCTCTCTCTCTCTCTCTCTCTCTCTCTCTCTCTCTCTCTCTCTCTCTCTCTCTCTCTCTCTCTCAACGCAGCAAAGAATTAGATTGAATGCATCTAACACTTTTGAGAGAGAGAGAGAGAGAGCGAGAGAGAAAAAAGAGAGAGAGATATTCACCTTATCATACTTCCAAATACAAGGTCATTTGAAAATCTTTGGTGTGGAAACAATGTCGTATATTTTTTCATTGTTCCATCCAAGCTTAAAATTCCCTCGTGGCTGTGAATGCAGCGTGAGTGACATGGTAAATGATAGGTGTGGAGGGAGGTGGAAGTGTAAAAATTGTGCTTAGATTACATGGGTTTGAGAGAGAGAGAGAAAAGAAGAAAAAAAGTAATATTATGTCTTTTTAAAGTGAATAAAAAAAAATATATAAATCTACTTGTGTTGTATTCTTGTTTAAGTCTTATCGATTGTTGCAATATAACTCTCTCTCTCTCTCTCTCTCTCTCTCTCTCTCTCTCTCTCTCTCTCTCTCTCTCTCTCTCTCTCTCTCTCTCTCTCTCTCTCTCTCTCTCTCTCTCTCTCTCTCGCTACACTTTCACCTTTCTTTTTCCTCCCATATTTCTTATAATTAACTCCTGTGTGTCCTTCCCATAACCTACTTCCTACACTTCCTCATCCTCCAGCTCCTCCTCCAACTCCTCCTCCTCTTCTTCCTCCTCCTCCTCCTCCTCCTCCTCTTATTCTCCCTTGTCTTCTTCTCCCTTGTCTTCTTCTTATTTTCCTTCCAACCCTCCCCACCTCTGCCATTTTGTTTACGCGTAAATGATTAAATATACTACACGAATACTCCATTTCAAACGCACTATTCCTCCCCTCTTCACCCTCCTCTCCCTTCTCTCCCTCCTCCCATCCACTCCCTCCACCCACTCCCTCCCCCCACCCACTCCCTCCCCCCACCCACTCCCTCCCCCCACCCACTCCCTCCTAGGTTCTTGGTCGAGTCATCAGCTTACAAAAACTTGCATCACACACCTGGCTGATTCCCTTCCTTGCGTGCGTGTGTGTGTGTGTGTGTGTGTGTGTGTGTGTGTGTGTGTGTGTGTGTGTGTGTGTCTGTGTGTGTGTGTGAGAGAGAGAGAGAGAGAGAGAGAGAGAGAGAGAGAGAGAGAGAGAGAGAGAGAGAATACATGAGGATACATGAAGAGAACAGACACCAGAAGACCTACTGGTCTACAACTAGGGTATCTGCTGCACTACACACTACTACAAGGGCACTAAGAGTTTGAGAACAGGATAAAACAGAACAAGGGAGAGAGCGTCAAGATATAGTAACTACTGCATAGTCATACACACACACAAAAAAGAGGTAATGAAGGTAAAACAAGTTTATTAATAATCTTAAATAAATAAACAAAACTGGTTAAACAGGTAAATTAGAAGAAAAAAATACACTCAAGGGATTATGTTGCATATTATCACTCACTTGTCCAGTAAGTACCGCTTATCATTTTATTTTGGTGTATTATAGTAATTTGTATATCTATATACTTTCGTTTGTGTGCTATTTTGGTCGAGTGCAATAACAAGATCCCTGCCAGACTAGTAAAAATTTGAAGTACAAAGATAATGTAAAATTATTTCCCAATGAGGTCACAGATAAAATTTAGAATGGAAAGTTACAACATAGTATCAGTATATCTCTCTCTCTCTCTCTCTCTCTCTCTCTCTCTCTCTCTCTCTCTCTCTCTCTCTCTCTCTCTCTCTCTCTCTCTCTCTCTCTCTCTCTCTCTCTCTCATATTACTTTTTTCTGGAAAGTCTATGATAGTAAGATAATTTTTCTTGTTACCAGTTACCTATATTTATCTCCTTTGTTATCTCTCTCTCTCTCTCTCTCTCTCTCTCTCTCTCTCTCTCTCTCTCTCTCTCTCTCTCTCTCTCTCTCTCTCTCTCTCTCTCTCTCTCTCTCTCTCTCTCTCTCTCTCTCTCTCGAATAAAAATGCTTGGTTTTTGAAAAGTCATGAAGATAATTATAATTGTTATCAGTTTCTTTATTCCATCTCTCTCTCTCTCAATTTCCTTGTACATCTGTCTTCACTGCATTACATCGGTGGCATTATCACCTTCCCCTCTACAGTGACCTCATTCCCGAAGGTCAGTTTTTTTCCCCGTGCTTCTTGTCGCGGGTCAATGAAGTAAAAGGATAGCCTGTATTTTTAAAAGTAGTCTCCTTCTTGCTTAATCTTTCCCCTTCTTCCTCCCTCCATCCCTTCATCCCTCCATCCCTGGTGTCTGTCTCTCTTATTCTCTTCTATTTCTTTTTCCTCTCTCGTGTTTGGTTTGATGTATTGGTTTCGCTATATCTGTCTACCGCTGCATCCGGGTTTTTTTTCGTTTTTTTTTGTCTCTCTCTCTCTCTCTCTCTCTCTCTCCTCTCTCTCTCTCTCTCTCTCTCTCTCTCTCTCTCTCTCTCTCTCTCTCTCTCTCTCTCTCTCTCTCTCTCTCTCTCTCGTCATCTATATATCTATCTATCTATCTCTAAATGCACCAGCCTTGTGTATCTCATATTATTTGTGTCAACTTTTTTTTCTTATTTACATTGCAACAGACTATTAAATCTGATCCTATTTATATAGCTTGTCATTATTTTTTTATCTATATTCATTTTGTTCTTCAGTTCTTTGTCTCTTTCTTATCCTTCTTGGGCGCATATATTTTTTGAAGTATAAGGGAAGTAAAAAAATAAATAAATAAAAAATACAAGGTAGCTACGGATTTTTGTCTTGGATTTGTTATTTTATTTTGTGATCGACCTTCTTCGCTAATTTTCTTTATCCTTCGCTCAATTTGCTCTCGAGATTTACCACAATAGGTGTACAATTTCTTTTTTCTTTGACCTTCATTTTTATATCAAATTTCCTAGTAGTTGCTATCCACTAGAGAGTAATAACTATTTTGAACAATAAGTATTAATGTTTCGCAATAAAAGTACAAGTTTTGGGCATCAAGTACTATTTTTTTTGCTCTGGGTTAATAATTGTTATCATTATCACTTGTTATCGTTGTGGCACATTAAGTTTTACCTTCAAGTTTCCTTATATATATTTTTTAAACATTATGTGCTGGGTTTTTTTTATATATATATAATTAAGTGATTTTTTATGGATGTAGAGTAACACTTTCTGGCACCAAGAATTAAAGATTTTACAACATTAATATAAAAAGTGCATAAATGTGTATAATAATAATTCCGAAACTACTCTGATAATTATTTTTCTATTTTTTCTGTTGACTTTATAAGCTGCTCCGTTAACCTACTTTCTGCCTGCTGCGACGAAACTCAAAAGATGATAAGAACAAAGTAATAAAAGTGAAACAGAATGCATACCAAATGTGTTTCTTCTATAATGTGAAATTGGTCTTAACACTAATATAATCATCGTATTCTTGGCACTATTTATATTCGCTGCTATTTTTATTTATTTTTTTAAGTGTTCGCCAACCTACTTTTACTTTGTGGTAAAGAAAAGGAGAAATAGTGAAAGGTTGGAGGAATCCTTTAATTTGAGATGTTTCTGTTATTGTAATTGTTTTTATTGTAATAGTAATAATAATAGTAGTAGTTGTATTATTATTATTATTATTAGTAGTAGTAGTAGTAGTAGTAGTAGTAGTAGTAGTAGTAGTAGTAGTAGTAGTAGTAGTAACTGTAAAAACACACTCTATATCTTCTAGCACTACCACTAATATCTTGTTCAGTTAGACATGTAAATATTGTTATCAAAATTAATCATTCTCGCGTCTCTAGTTTTACACTAACACGGAGACTTCAATGCATTACAAATACCAATCCAAGAATTACTATGTTATGTTATGTAAGCTAAAGTTTAAACATCGCCTCAATCACTGATAAAGGGTGTACAAATGTCTATTAAGCAATATTTTGAACCAATATAGATAAATAAATAGATAATATGATAGTTTGATAGATAGATAGAGAGATAGAGAAAAAAGATAAAAAAAAAGAAACGGATAGAGAGAAAGGAGAAGGGAATGACCTTACGCACATAAACTGGGGCTAAGAGAGAGAGAGAGAGAGAATTTTTTTATGTGGCACCTGACGCTCTCTTTCCTGCTGGTAGAACCTTTTTCGGTGTCGCCTTCCGTGTGTGTTCGTGTGTGTGTGTGTGTGTGTGTGTGTGTGTGTGTGTGTGTGTGTGTGTGTGTGTGTGTTTCTTGGTATTCGGCATAAGAACACATTACTACTTATTGACTACTATTACTTTTACTGTTTTTACCATTACTACCAATACAATTATTATAAGTATAACAACCTACTGCCATTACCTGTGAAAAAATATTATAGTTACAGTGTCTTTTTTTTCCTTTTAGTTACCCTTCAAGATGCAAAGGAAAATGTATTCGTTGGATATCACAGAAAACATTTATTTTTTATTTTTGTCCACCTCGAAAACATGCAAAGAAAACGTGGGGAGAGTTAGAAGGCCACAAAATAATGGTTTTCTTTCGTTCACTCTCAAAAGATGAAGAAAATGTGCCGTGTGTACTTGCAAAACAGAAAACATTGATTTTTAAAGCATGAACCAATCTTTTTTTTTTATCCTACCTGCAAGACTGACTCCAAGCTCATGACGAATTGCATACCTCATCATCATTGTGAATAGTACATACCACCATTATCATCATCATCATCATTATATTCAACAATCATCATTATCTCTATTAGCATTACTAAATTAACCATTCTTTTTAATTGATCCAAAATATAAACATCTATCCCCTTCACATTCATCATCATCATCATCATCATCATCATCAAAGGTGGTAGAAAGAGGCAATACTTATAATTATACAAACATTGCTACATTACAACTATAGCTACAATCATCAAAGTCAATCAATGCAATCATCACCATCACACACCATCACCATCAACACCGTGCCTATTACCTTCATCACCATCATCACTATCATCACCATCAGCCTCACCATAACGAGGGGAAGCAGGGAACCATTTGTCACGCCGCTGCCCTAAGCAAGGACGAAGAAGGGGCGTTGGCCTTCCCCTCTCTTCCCTCTCCTCCCCTCTCCTTCCCTCTCTTCCCCTCTCTTCCCCTCCTTCATTTTGATCACCTCCTAACACCTTCCTTCCCCCACCTTTCATTTCCTTTATTTTTTCCCGTTATAATTATTTCTTTATATTTTATCCTTCTCCTCACTTCCTTTGTATTCACTTCCTCTCATCGCTCTTCTCTTTGTTTCTTTTCTTCTATCTCCCTAATTGTATCTATTTTCCTTTCCTTCTTTTCATTTTCCTTCCCTTCCTCTCTTCTGTATCTTCTCCCTTCACCATTTCTCTCTGATTATCTTTATTTAATTTTTCTTTCTTTATTTGTTTATTTTATTTGCTTATTTCTTCCTTTCTTTCTTTCTTTATTTTTTTTTTTTCTTCTATGGCGACAACAATATGCGTGTCACATTTTTATGCAACAGTTGCTTTCGTTGCATGGTTCACTCGAGGCTGGAGAGAGAGAGAGAGAGAGAGAGAGAGAGAGAGAGAGAGAGAGAGAGAGAGAGAGAGAGAGAGAGAGAGAGAGAATCTTCCATTGTTCTTCGCTCTCTCCCGGATCCATGTTCATTAATTATTTCATTACTTTCACTATACCTCATCTCTCTCTCTCTCTCTCTCTCTCTCTCTCTCTCTCTCTCTCTCTCTCTCTCTCTCTCTCTCTCTCTCTCTCTCTCTCTCTCTTTGTCTCTCATCAAATTTCCCTTTCAATCTAACCTTCCCACAACCCTTTCATTAATTTCCCAGCCCTTCCTCCACTCCTTCCTCCTCCCACTATCTGTTTTTCCATCCATGCCCCCCTTTCCTCCACCTCACCCTTGGAGCACCCACCCTCACCAAGACAAAACACATCTTCACACTTGGTGGCGCTGGTTAAGAGACGCCAGGGTAAGAGAGACCGGGACACAAGCCTTCCTGACACAGACACGAACACAGTCACGCGAGAACCACACAGCCAGTCTCATACATAAGCAGCCGGACGCGTAAACAGACCAAGACAGACAGACGGACGGAAGGTGCTCCAGAGGTTTATTCTCCTGGATTTTCTATACAGTGGTGCGAAGGTGTTTCCTGTGTGGTGGTGTGTGTGTATGTGTGTTGCTGTCAGTAAGTGTTTCAGGGTTTTTGTGTATTATGAAGTGTGTGAGAGTCCTATATGCCTTCCTATTCGTGTATTTACCTGTGAAAAGATAGTGTAGTTTGAAAGCATTGTATATTTCTTGTCATTAGTATGTAGAAATGTTACGTGTGGTGTGTGTGTGCAGGTGTGTTTGTTCATTTTTCATTATAAGAGGCAGGTGAGAGGGATGGTAGGTAAATGTATAGGGTGTAGTGGTTGTGTATAGGTAAGTGTGAGTGTGTGGGTGGGTGTGTGTGTGTAGGTAAGTGGGCGAGTGGGTGGGTGAACTTAAGGTGGGTGGAGTTCTAAGTCTAAGTCTCACGTAATTATATCACTGAATGTTTGGTTTAAGTACAAAATAACGTCAATGTTGATATTGTTTAGTTCGCCCCATGGATTAGACTCACTTCAAGGACACGTGGAACGGTAGTGGTGTGGATGTGTGGTTAGAAGTGGATGCAGCGGATGTTAGTCAAGGATGTGTTCTCTGCATCCAGTCATTTTTTCCGGAAATCTTACTGAAAACGTAGAAAAATAAGACGTAGGAAAGGAATAATGATAATAATAACAATAATAATAATAGGGCTCAGCGGGTTTGTTATCAATGTTAGTCACCAAATGATTACGAATTTATTGATGTATTTAATTATCTCTCTCTCTCTCTCTCTCTCTCTCTCTCTCTCTCTCTCTCTCTCTCTCTCTCTCTCTCTCTCTCTCTCTCTCTCTCTCTCTCTCTCGTCACAGTAACCTCCTTGTATCAAAATCTTTGGCTCCTCTTAAAGTAGCCACCTCCGTATCTCCTCCTCCTCCTCCCCTTCCTCCTCCTCCCCTTCCTCCTCCTCCTCCTCCTCCTCCTCCTCCTCCTCCTCCTCCTCCTCCTCCTCCTCCTCCTACTCCTCCTCTTCCGGTTGTCAGAGATCCAGCGCCTCTTTAAACATACAGCTTCCTTTCTTTCATTTCTTTATTAAGGTTTATTGGTTTTTTTTTATTGTTAGATTAGTGGTGTGTGATATTATAAGTGTTAGAACCAGCCAGATATCCATGATGTGCGTGTGTGTGTGTGTGTGTGTGTGTGTGTGTAAATTTAATAGATTTGACAGAAAACATAACTAGCCTTTGAATTACTACTGAAACAATGCCCGTCTTCCCTCGTTGTACCTGCCCGTCCCTCAGGTGTGGAGGTGAGATGAGCCGCCACTCAGCCCCCCAACGACACCTCTGGCCACAGGTAAAAGACACACCTGGCATCACTACCTCACTCCCATCATTGCTAGTATAACATTCATCAGTCTATACAATGTTACCGTCTGTTATGTCATTATTTGAACGTTGATGACTTGTTTTTCATGTTGCTGTTATTATATTTCTGAATGATATTAAGAGTGGGTGAAGCACACCTCCTCTTCCTCCTCCCCCTCCTCCTCCTCCTCTTTCCTTTTTGTTGCGTGAACCTCATGTCCTCCGTCAGAGTGTTGTGTTGGCCGTGGTCGTGGCCTTCACGCTCCATCCTACGGTGGTGTTTGCCGCGGCCCACCAGCTTGGCGGCGGCGCTGGCGTGAACCACATCGTCATGTTCCCCGGGAAGGCCACGTGGGGCCCCAGTCCATTGGCAGGTGGTAGCCTCGCCGCCGGCACGGGGTCGCCCTTTGGTAAGGCGTTGTCGTGGATCAGACCAAGAGACGACAAGATCGTGGCCACATCAGTCGCCTTGGATGAAGTCAAGATCGGGTTCCCGCCACTCAATGAACGCCAGCAACTCCCCCGCCCCATAACCCGCCCCATGCCACGCCCCAAACCCAGCCCTGTGCCCGCGGGATACACAGTGGGGGCGTCACGCTCGTCCGGCGGACCCCTTGTGATGCTGAGGGGCGGCATCAAGGGCGACTCACCCTACGTACTCACCCGCACCCAAAACACCAGATCAAGAGAATTCCGCGGCACTAAACGCTTCAACTGAGTGCCTCGCCTCCACACTCGCCAGGTGGCAGCGGTGCCGCAATGTTAGGGCGGAACCGTTCCAGCACCTGGCGGGTGTGGTGCCACGGATGGCTCATCGGCGCCCTCCAGCTGGGCACACTGAGGCGTTACGGGTGGGCGGCACCGAGAACAAGGCATCAGGCTCGGTGTCTTGGTGAGACTTACTCCTGCAGCAGCCGCATTTTTGTCAGTAAATGTTAGTTACAAGAATCTCGTAATATTATGGAAAAAGCAATATTTACATAAAAGTAAACATTTTTAAAATTATGTATAAACTGTCACAGTTTTATGTGTTGTGAGCCTTTGGATGTATTGTTATCTTTATATTTTTCTTTTTTTCTTCATATTTCAACTTTTTTCCCAAAACACTTGATATCCTTGACCCCCAAACTGGTGTGTAATAGCCTGCGAGCATCACATGTGTGTGTGTGTGTGTGTGTGTGTGTGTGTGTGTGTGTGTGTGTGTGTGTGTGTGTGACCCTTCCGTAGCCACACCTGCTGGTAGAGGAAGGGGGAAGTGCGCCGCAGTGGGTTCACGTCCAAGTAGTAAAACTTTGAATATTAATGTTAATGAAAAAAATTGAATATTGAAATGTGTAGCTTACATGAAAGTGTAAAAGTAATAGTTATACTTGTTTATACATGTTTTCTGTAGATTGAGGAAACACTTAATGTCAAAGAAATGTTATTTTTCAACGTAAAACCTTGAGATTATGACTTCCTTAATATTTTCAAGTTATTTTATCTTTTTCATACATGGTGATTGTTTTGTGTGTGTGTGTGTGTGTGTGTGTGTGTGTGTGTGTGTGTGTGTGTGTCTTTGTGTATGTTTGAAGGTGAACTGCAGGTAGTGTACTCATAACACACACATAGTCACTTAAGTATGTACGCATGCTTGCACATCACACGCTCACACACAAGCGGACACGAAAACACGCAAGAGACACGAGAGAGAGAGAGAGAGAGAGAGAGAGAGAGAGAGAGAGAGAGAGAGAGAGAGAGAGAGAGAGAGAGAGAGAGAGAGAGAGAGTGTGTGGTGGTTGGGCAGTAGCGTGACAGGAAGGAGAGAATACAAGGGAACACAAACAGCAACATACCCTAGGGTCCCTGCGGAGGCTGTTTGATATAACTACTCTACACTAACTACTTCAATTACAGAAAGGATACCGTAAATACGAGTACAAAATTATTAGCATGTTTATTTTTTTTTCTTTGTTTATTAATGTTTTCTGTGGTTTATAAAATTGTTATAATTGTTTTCTGATTTTTCTAAAAATGTTTGTATAATGTTTGTTTACTTATTAAGGAAAATAAACTAAACATGAGAAATTATTTTGACGTAACATTTTCAGTTTGCATTAAAAATGTAAGGACCCGGAGGAGGAGGAAGAGTGTCCTTGGGGACATCCCCCGGGTGTGTCGCTCCTCCCAGTTTGAAAAAGAATGTTACTATTGTGTCGCTCAGAGCTGTACACGACAAGGAGATTTGGAGCACACCTTTGCTCATCCCCCCAACTCCCCCTGCCTTCTCTCTCTCTCTTTCTCTCTCTCTCTCTCTCTCTCTCTCTCTCTCTCTCTCTCTCTCTCTCTCTCTCTCTCTCTCTCTCTCTCTCTCTCCACAGTTTCTGATTGTGATATGTATTCTTTCATTTCTCTGTTTTGGTAAATGTAAGAAGAGAGAGAAAGAATATATATATATATATATATATATATATATATATATATATATATATATATATATATATATATCGTGTGTGTGGGTTTATATATCAAACCAAATTTCATGAGTTTCCCTGGAGAATGAGAAGGTGCATTTCGTTTTCTTTCACTGCAAGTCACTTGTTGACGTAAACTTCGGCGATAATGTTAGAAGGCAAATATACGTTAAAGACAATATCAAAGCACAGTAGAAGAAGAAGAAATAGAAAAAAGAAAAAGAAGTAGAAGAAATTGTGAAATAAGAATAAGCAAGAGGAGGAAGACGAAAACAAAAAACGAATTAGATGGAAAAAAAATGCATGAATAAAAAATTTTTTTTTAAAAAGCAGTAGTGGCAAACAGAAATGTAGTAATTTTAAGGTCTAAAAATAGTTAAGGCAAAACGAACAAAATTATGAAAGAAAACGGTTGGGGGTCGGTGTGTAAAAGTATATTTTCGTCAAAGTTCTTGGTTGAAACAGACAGACAGACATACACACATACATGTAGGTAAACTTACAAGACAACATGGATACAGATGTAAAAAATTGAACCACAGATAACAAGAACAGGAAGGGCGTGGGGGGTGTGGAGAGATGAGCGGGAAGATTTGTGGTGAAGGGTCGACTAGGATGTTGTGGGAGGGTGGGCGGTGAAGGGAAGCCGGGGGCAGGGGGCAGGGTGGGGGCTGCAGGGGGCAGGGAGCAGGATGGGGCTGCAGGTGGCAGGGGACAGGGTGGGTGCTGCAGGGGGCAGGGGGCCGGGTGGGGCCTGCAGGGGGCAGGGGGCAGGGTGGGAGCTGCAGGGGGCAGGGGGCCGGGTGGGAGCTGCAGGGGAGCTGGTTGTCTACCTCCCATACATGCTGCTGCCACCAGAGGAGCCGCCGCCATATCCGCCTCCACCTCCACCAGAGGAGCCGCCGCCGCCGCCGCCATATCCTCCTCCACCAGAGGAGCCACCGCCGCCGCCAAATCCTCCTCCACCAGAGGAGCCGCCGCCATATCCGCCTCCGCCTCCGCCAGATGAGCCGCCGCCGCCATATCCTCCTCCACCAGAGGAGCCACCGCCGCTGCTGCCGCCGCCATATCCACCTCCACC
This sequence comes from Metacarcinus magister, assembly GCA_029783475.1. NCBI lineage: Eukaryota > Metazoa > Arthropoda > Malacostraca > Decapoda > Cancridae > Metacarcinus > Metacarcinus magister. The sequence goes on from JAPQNM010000047.1 coordinate 8,503,041, forward strand.
AGAGGAGCCACCGCTGCTGCCGCCGCCATATCCACCTCCGCCTCCGCCAGATGAGCCACCGCCGCTGCTGCCGCCGCCATATCCACCTCCGCCTCCGCCAGATGAGCCACCGCCGCTGCTGCCGCCGCCATATCCACCTCCGCCTCCGCCAGATGAGCCACCGCCGCTGCTGCCGCCGCCATATCCACCTCCGCCTCCACCAGAGGAGCCACCCGCTGCTGCCGCCGCCATATCCACCTCCGCCTCCACCAGATGAGCCACCGCTGCTGCCGCCGCCATATCCACTCCGCTCCACCAGAGGAGCCACCGCTGCTGCCGCCGCCATATCCTCCTCCGCCTCCGCCAGATGACACCGCCGCCGCCATATCCGCCTCCACCTCCACCAGATGAGCCACCGCTGCTGCCGCCGCCATATCCTCCTCCGCCTCCGCCAGATGAGCCGCCGCCGCCATATCCGCCTCCACCAGAGGAGCCACCGCCGCTGCTGCCGCCGCCATATCCACCTCCACCAGAGGAGCCACCGCTGCGCGCCGCCATATCCCCTCCACCTCCGCCAGATGAGCCGCCGCCGCCATATCCGCCTCCACCAGAGGAGCCACCGCCGCTGCTGCCGCCGCCATATCCACCTCCGCCTCCACCAGATGAGCCACCGCTGCTGCCGCCGCCATATCCACCTCCACCAGAGGAGCCACCGCTGCTGCCGCCGCCATATCCTCCTCCGCCTCCGCCAGATGAACCGCCGCCGCCATATCCTCCTCCGCCAGAAGATCCACCGCCGCCGCCGCCATACATTCCTCCTCCACCAGAGGAGCCGCCGCCGCCGCCGCCGCCGCCGCCGCCGCCATACATTCCTCCTCCGCCTGACGGTGCGCTGTAGCTGCTGCTGACTCCTCCGCCGCCACCACCACCACCATACATTCCTCCTCCACTCACAGGCGGGGTGCTGTAGCTGCTGCTTCCTCCGCCTCCACCTCCGCCTCCGCCTCCGCCCCCTCCTCCATGTCCTTTGAAATCAGCAATGCAAGCCACCACCAACACGGCGAGAAACACACTGCACACACCCGCCCTCTGTAATGGGATGGCAGGGTTAATGTATGTGTGTGTGTGTGTGTGTGTGTGTGTGTGTGTGTGTGTGTGGTGTGTGTGTGTGTGTGTGTGTGTATGATATCAGTATGATGGCAAGCAACATCTGTAAGTAAGGTAGAGAAGGGAACATCTTTTCTCCTTTCTCTTCTCTCCTCTCTTTCCTCCTCTATTCTCCTGTACATGCTTGCACTTTCCCACCCTTCTCCTTTCTTTCACTCACTCCTTATACAGTAGACACATTATCTTCACTCCTTCCTTTCCTGTTTCCCACTCTACCTACCACCACGACCACTTTTCCTCTCAAACTCATGCATTCTTCACCATGCACTCACCTCACTCACCCATCTTACCTCCCTTTCACCTAGCCATCCCATTGACCTATGCCCTCAACTCAGCTTCTAACGTGAAAACATGATTAGCTACCCTCAGCACACGTTTCCAAGCCCACTGTCTAAAAATATACATCACCTAAGCAACTCTTTTCACCTTCCAATCAAAGAATCTTCCTCTATGCACACATACAGCCCTAAGCAATTTCCCGGAAGAGCAGCAAAGAAGAATAATGTCAACAGCACTAAACCCTCAGCCCTTTTATCTCGTATCTTAGTCGCGTCCGTGTGTGGCGGAGGCGACTAAGATGAATCCAGGTTGAGGTAGTTAGCACACCTTCCCCTTTTGTTCATTCTCCTTTGCCGATTGGTTTATAAATAGCAACCTGGGGAGACCTGAGCAAGATAAAGTAAACTGTGCTTGGTCCACACTCGTCCCTTGACCCAGTGTGCTTAAGAGACAGAGATGAACACCAAGACAAAAGCACAATTTAGAATATCGTTCCTAACAACTTTTCCTAAACCCGTGGTATTAACTGCTACTGCTGCTGCTCTTATGTCTCAACCCACAGTCTATTCCCCTTAGATTGTAGTCTTATAGTAGAGTTATCCTTAACACATATATGGTAGCCCCAAGCCCCTGCCTCTGCCCCTGCCCCCTGCCTCTGCTCCCTGCCTCTGCCCCTGTTTCTGCTCCTGCCACTGCTCTCACCATGTTGCTGTGTGCTGACCGGAGCTCGTCTGATCCACCAAGAGAGTGTTAAAGCTTATATACAACCAGCGGACGGGTGTAGGGGGCAGGGATGGGGGGCGGTGCTTCCTTACGTCACTGCTCCTCGCCCGGCTGACTCTCCATGCAAAGGGGGGCGGGGGTGCCGAGGGGTGTTTCGTGGCTCCTCTTCCATCAGTGTTGCAAAGTTTTGTCACGAGTCATAGTGTGTCACGTTGATGGGACCATAATGCAGCGAAGGCAGGGCTTGAGGCTCCTGTGTGTGTGTGTGTGTGTGTGTGTGTAAGTGGACAACAGGGTGGGAGAAGGGAAGGGAAGTAAGGAAGGAGGATGAAATGATAGAAGGAGAGAGAGAGAGAGAGAGAGAGAGAGAGAGAAGAGAGAGAGAGGGGACGTGTAGGGAAGGAAGTAGCTAATGTAAGAAACTTCACATCATGCTACTTTATTATTGTGATGATTCATGATGTTTTGGTAATGGTGGTGGTGGTGGTGGTGATGGTGGTGGTGGTGATGAAAGATACAACGTGTGCCATAGACGTGGGTGTGGGTGCCTTCTTACTGACCTCTTAGCACACTCCCCCTTCCCTCTCCCTCCCTCCCTCCCTCCCTCCCTCTCGTGTCCTTATTTATAACAACACAAGAAGCAACTCACCGATCATCAGTATTTTCATTTCCTTATTCAGATCTACAGGTGACAGACACACTCTCTTCTTTACCTTCACTCTCATCTATTTTATTCCTGTTTCCTCTCATCCACCTTCTTTCCTTTGCATACTTCTAACCTACTTGTACACCTTTTCCTCTCTCCTTTCCTTTCGTTACACTGTTGCATTGATCATCTTTCTTCCATTGTCTCTTCATGCAGCCTCCTCCCCTCCCACCTTCCCTCCATCCCTCCATCATTCACGCCCTTGACAAGTCTAGAACAGAGTCACGCAACACACTAACGCAATACTGAACCGCTGCACGCAATTCAAGAAGCGACATGTTGGGTTTGCGAGTTGCGAGAATCAATGAATATTTAAAAAGTGCAAATCATACACAGAAAAATACGCAACGCTAGTAAGAGAGAGAGAGGGAGAGAGAGAGGGGTAAGTTAATTAAGAAAGAAGAAGAGGAGGAGGGAGGAGGGGGAGAAGTAACGCTGAAAATAACATGACTGGAAGGAATGGATTGGCTGGAAAGGGGTCACTAGGAAGCCTTTGGAGGGGAGAGAGTGAGCCTTTCTCTCTGGAAGGGCATGGTAGGACAAGGCCGAAGAAACACCTGATGGACGAGGAAGAACATTAGAAGAAACAGAAAATTAAGTAGAAGTGATTGAGTAGCAGCAGCAGGAGGTAAACGAAAATGAAGAGAGGGAGAAGAGGATAAGATTGAGGAGGAGGAGAGAAAGCTGAAACGAGAAGATAGAGAAAGCTGATAATAGAGAGAAAGGAATAGAAGTTGATGTAAATGGGAAGGAAGGAAGGAGGAAGAGGACAACGAAGAGGAAGAAGATAATAAAAAAGTATATGAAGGTTAGATGAAGTGCAGAGAAGGAAGGAAGGAGGAAGAGGACAACGAAGAGGAAGAAGATAATAAAAAAGTATATGAAGGTTAGATGAAGTGCAGAGAAGGAAATAAAAACCAGGAAAAGAGGAAATGAATCAAGGAAGAAGAAAAGAAAAAAATTGTCAAAGAGGAAAGGAAGAGAAGAAGAGCGGAAAGAAAGTTAGGAGATAGATATTATAGAGAAAATACGAACGACATTAGAGAAAACTAAAGAAAGAAAAAGAGAGAAAGCTGTCGGTAAAAATGGATGGCAAGAGAAAGAAGAAAAGAAATATTAAATAAATGGCATGAAGAATGATGATGATGATGATGATGGGGAAGAAGATGAAGAAGAAGAAGAAGGAAGACAAACAGACAGACATAGAAATAGATGAACAGACAGACAGACAGACAGACAAAACTTTCAAGCAGATGGTCTGAAAGTGTTCTGGGAATAAGATAGAAAAAATAATTACAGAGTATTAGAGAGGGAAGGGAAATGATAGCGTGAGGTAGAGAAGTGAAGTGTGTGTGTGTGTGTGTGTGTGTGTGTGTGTGTGTGTGTGTGTGTGTGTGTGTGTGTGTGTGTGTGTGTGTGTGTGTGTGTGTGATGTATTTCCTAACTTTGCTTTCTTTAATGCACCATCGATATCCTTAACATCAACAAACCTATACATTTACAATACATTCACTTCTTCGTAAGCTTACATTCTCTATAACTATACATCCAGATCAATACATGCTCAAAATTATCATAACATTCATGGATTGATGGATAAGTAAACATCTACATTGTTATTCTTGTTAGATATTAAAAAGATTTGTTCATGAATTTGGTGATAATGAGACGCACGTTATTTACTCCATCGTGTCTACTGTCATCTTCTCATCTTCTTTAGGGAGGTTGACGGTTAAAAAATAAATAAATAATAGATAGACGTAGAAAATCAGACAAACAAACACTCGCAAACAGACGATGGAAGTGTTGTTTACTCATGTTGTTTATTTAGAGAGAAAAGGGAAGAGATGGGAAGGTAAAGGCTTGGAGGGAAGAAAGCAATTGTTATGGTGAAGAAAATTGGCGAGAGAGAGAGAGAGAGAGAGAGGAGAGAGAGAGAGGAGAGAGAGAGAGAGAGAGAGAGAGAGAGATTGAAGAAAGGTGAAGGGGGATCAAGAGAGAGAAAGAATAGGAGGCAGCGTGGGAGAGATGGAGGGAAAGGGGGGGAATGCTATTTGAAGGGAAGGAGGGAGGTTGAGGGAGGGAGGGAGGGAGAATAAAAAGTAAATACAGGTATGGCAACACGTGAGGGAGGGAGGTCACTGATGACATATAATTGTTTTTACGTCATCACTCCCCATGACAAGACGAGGCTAGATCATATATTTTTTTTTTTTATTATTATTATTATTATTATTATTAAAATTTTTGAGTTGAAGGAAAATTTTTTATTCTCAGGATGAAAGTCTGGAGTGAAACATGTATGAGTTAAGTTTCTATATAGTTGATTTTTCTTTGACTTTTACTTGTCTTTATATAGTGATTGAGAGAGAGAGAGAGAGAGAGAGAGAGAGAGAGAGAGAGAGAGAGAGAGAGAGAGAGAGAGAGAGAGAGAGAGAGAGAAGGGGAAGAAAGGAAAGTAGGATTAGAAGACAAGTGGCAAATGGAAAGATCAAAGGAGAAATAATAAAAGAAGAGGAGGATTATGGCAGAACAGAAAGCAAGTATAGAGAAGGGAGAAAGGGGAAAGAATACATGGGAGAGGAGGAGCAGCAGCAGCAGGAAAGGAAAAAGTCTAAAGTGAAAGTTGCACACCGAAGAATTGACACATAAGGAAGGAATTACACACGGAAACATGAATAAGAAAGAAAGGAAAAAAATGGTTATCTTTAAGTATGATAACGAGTGAGAGACGTAATATAATTCTCGTTCTTAACATGAAAAAAATTAATACCGTTTTTTATATACTGTTGTGTAGCTGTCGATAATTTTTTTTTCGTTTTTTTATATATGAAAGAAATTTTTTGTCATATCTTTAACAGCAGGGAAATAAAACTATGTATATATTTGTAGAATTTGTAATAGGGAAGAATGTATAGCAAATCATAACAGAAAATTAAACTCCATGTATATATTAGGTTAAATTCGCAATAAGGAAAACCAACTCAACTTTTACCATGAATAGATAACAACAACAACAACAAAATTATAAAAGAAAAAATTTATAATAAGGAATTAAATCAAGTTATAATAAGAAATCAAACTCTATTTATTAACAAGTGAAATATGATAAAAAAAAAAATAAAAAAGGAATACAAATTTTACGTGGATCAAAAATGTATGCAAACAAAACCAAATAAAACCATCAACAAAAAAAGAAAAATATATATGTTTACTCGTATCAAAAAAAAAAAAATGATAACAGTGAAAAACATGAATAAAAACTTGTACTAATACGAAAGAAAACTCCACAGACAGGAGGTGAAATTTGCCATAAGAAAGCCAACTACCTGCCTGTGTATTATTAGAGGTGTAAACTCAACACATGAAAGTAAGGCTCTTGAAACACACACATAAGTACACACACACGTCTGCTCACCTTCTTCCTGCCTCTAAACACACACACACACACACACATACACTTTTACAGGTGAGCTGAAGGACACGTACAGGTATAGACGATCCTTCAATCCTTCACGTTTATTTATTTATTTATTTATTTATTTTTTACGTTATGGTTGGAAAAAAAAGTGGTGTTTGTTGTGACTTTAGAAGATGTGATGTATTTGTGTTTTTGATTATTGGTTTTTATTATTATTATTATTATTATTATTATTATTATTATTATTTTATATCAGGGAAGGAATTGATTTTGTTTTGGTGTTCGTGCATGTCTGGAAAATTATCTATATATTAAAAAAGAGAGAGTCAAAAAAAATAAATAAATAAATAAATAAATAATAAAAATATTAAAAAATCGTGCTTCTGTGTTCTTGCAAGATTGATGATGATTGTTTTGTTGTTTGTTTGTTTGTTGATTTGCATATTTCAAAAAGTGTATGAGTGGAAGATGGCCATTTTCTTCCTCGTGTGTGTCTGTGTGTGTGTGTGTGTGTGTGTGTGTGTGGGTGTGTGTGTGTGTAAGTCATTGGGGTCACTAAATTGTTTGTGTGTGTAATTTTATTTTGTGTGTACTTTGAAGGTTATTTACTTACCTTAAAGGGACTATTTTCTAAGCCTCCTCCTCCTCCTCCTCCTCCTCCTCCTCCTCCTCCTCCTCCTCCTCCTCCTCCTCCTCCTCCTCCTCCTCCTCCTCCTCCTCCTCCTCCTCCTCTTCTCTTCTCACCTTTCTTCATTTCTTCCTTCCTTATTCTTTTTCCATTCGTTCTTCCATCATTTTTTCCCTCCTTTATTCCTTCCTTCCTTCCTTCCTTCATTACTCCTTCCATCCGTCACCTCCACCTTAACTTCTTTCCATCGTTATGTATTCCACTTCTTTCCTTCTTTCCTTCCCTCCGGTCGTTCTCTCTTCTTCTTCCTCCCTTCAACCCTTCCTTTCCTTTATTTATGCTTGTCATCCTTTCTTTCTTCTCTTATTCTTCCTTCTTCTCTTTCTTCCCTCTTTACCTCCCTCTCTTCTCTCCTCCCTCCTTCCCTCTGGCTGCCATAACTCTTTTGAAAGTAGGGATCTAAACAGCTCTAGACATTTATGTTTTGTTTTACGGGATTATTATATGTATGTGTGTGTGTGTGTGTGTGTGTGTGTGTGTGTGTGTGTGTGTGTGTGTGTATGTGTGTGTGTGTGTGTGTGTGTGTGTGTGTGTGTGTGTGTGTGTGTGTGTGTGTGTGTGTGTGTGTGTGTGTGTGTGTGTGTTGTGGGAGTCGTTATTTTGTTTTGTATACGTGTAATTTGATTCAGTGTGACATTTATTACACACACACACACACAAACCATAATGAGTTAATACACATACTCAAAGAAGGAGAAATATCAACAAAACCTTCACTGTACATAATAAAGTATATTCATCTATACTCGTGAATAAGAAATAGGAGACAAGGAGTGCTGGAAAAATTTCTTACATGCTGATAGACCGAAGTGAAAAGATACTAGTGGATGTAGGAAATGTAGGAAGAGGAGCGGTGTGAGGGGTTAAGAGGATGAGGAAAAGAAGTGGTGGTACGTGCTCTATGAATACTATTTGATGGAGGTGAAAGTGAAGATGGGATGGGCATTAGAAAATAAAAAGATGATCGAAAGGAAGGGAAAAGAAAGACATAGTAAAGTTTGTGACTGAAATATTATGACAACTCTTAAAGATATGACGAAAGGATATGAAAATAAGCACATAATAAAAAACAATTAGTAAATGATAAGATATTTTAACTGTGACTTATTCTCTGGGTAATAAATTGTACTTTCTTTTTTGGGGCGGCGGTCATTAGAAAAATAAATAGGAAGCAATAAAAGTAAAACTGATATTAAAAAAGCACAAACTTGTAAAATGTGCTGTTGAAAAATTTGATACAATGAAAAATTAAAGCAAATAACTAATAGAAAAATAAATAAGAAAATAAATAAATAAACAAGGTAAATAAAGACATAAAATCACATTAAGAAAAGGGGAAAAGGAAAGTCACAAATAAATGACCTTGACCTAAAACCACAGACAAACAAACATTTACCAACGAAAACAAACATCAGAGAGAGAGAGAGAGAGAAAGAGAGAGAGAGAAAAAGGTAAATGTAGAAGAGGAATAGAAAGAGGATAGAGAGGAAGAGAAAAAGGGAAGTGGATGTATAGGGAGATGAAGGTGGAAGAGAAGGTGGAGGTGGACGTCATGGTGGCAAGTTGAGGTGGATGAGGTAGTGGATGCATTGCTCAACCCCCTCCACTCTCCACTCAGGCCTCGTGGTGGAGTGATGGATGGTAAGTGGAGGCGGTGGAGTGTGTTATGGGGAGTGGAAGGGGCGGGTGAAGGGAGCCAAAAATAACGTTATAAAGTGAGTGGAGGAAGAGTGAGTGAGGGAGGAGAGAGAGAGGGGGTAGAAGGAGGGGGAGGGAGGGATGGTGTGTGGTCGTAGTGGCGTGACAATGCGAGTTTCAGGTCGTTGGCATAAATATGGAGGCTGGTAATAGCTTCACGGAGTCGTTCCCCGCTGTGATAGAAGTGAAAATGAAAGAAATAAAGGAAGATTTGATTTGTTTCGTATGTCAGCTTCTTGTTTATTGTTGTTTACTGTACCTATAGAAGTAGTAGTAGTAGTAGTAGTAGTAGTAGTAGTAATAGTAATAATAATAACAATGATAATAAAAGAATAACCTACAAAATATAATAATAATAAAAAAAACTTAAATCTATTGAGATATAGATGTGTACACGCAAGAATTTATTTGGGTTGATGTGCAGTGATGCAGGTGGCGACAAATGTGTGTGTGTGTGTGTGTGTGTGTGTGTGTGTGTGTGTGTGTGTGTGTGTGTGTGTGTGTGTGTGTGTTTCCGGATGGTGGTTCTGTATGATTTGTTAAGTTGCTGATTTATCGGTATCTCTCTCTCTCTCTCTCTCTCTCTCTCTCTCTCTCTCTCTCTCTCTCTCTCTCTCTCTCTCTCTCTCTCTCTCTCTCTCTCTCTCTCTCTCTCTCTCTCTCTCATGGCAGACACAGTTATCTATAATCAAATTACTCTGCGTGTTTGTAATTCATGTTGAGCAAAAAGATACAAGCTTGTGTGCACACGTGAGACTGACCACAAACACGCAAATCTGTACACACACACGCACACACACACACACACACACACACACACACACACACACACACACACACACACACACACACACACACCACACACACACACACACACACACACACACACACACACCACACACACACACACACACACACACACACACACACACACACACACACACACACACACACACACACACACACACACACACACACACACACACATCAGCCATCAACGAAACAAATCACTTTTTCCACAGACATCTCTCTATTTTTCGCCTCATTTCCTCTGCTCCTCCTCCTCCTCCTCCTCCTCCTCCTCCTCCTCCTCCTCCTCCTCCTCCTCCTCCTCCTACTGCCCTCTCCTCTTCGTCTCCTCTCTTGTCGTGATTTTGGTAATTGATGTAGACAGATGTTGGTTGACGCCTGTTTAGAGAGAGAGAGAGAGAGAGAGAGAGAGAGAGAGAGAGAGAGAGAGAGAGAGAGAGAGAGAGAGAGAGAGAGAGAATTATTTTGCATTAACAATTTTCGCTCTACGGAGGTAATGATCTTCAATATATAATTATCATCTATAAATTAAAAAATCACTCAACTCCTTCATTACAGAGTTGATCGGAAAATAGAAACTCGTTAACATATAACTACTAAAACTTCAATGATCTTTTACCTTCAAAACACTACTTACTTATTTTTTTTTCCCCTGCACAAAGTAGCATAAAGGTAAAAGTATAATCAGTAGCTTAGTAACCTCAAAAAAATCCATAACTATCAGTATTGACTAACCACTCAATTACCTTTTAATACGACGACGTTTCCACTAAAGACAATCAACTAGTGAACCAATATTTTCCCTTAGAACTTGTTGCCAAAGTAATGAATCAATCCTCCTTATCTTTCTGCAGTGGTTTCTCAGTTCACAGCATTTAACACACACACACACACACACACACACACACCACACACACACACACTCACACCATCCTACATCACACGTATTCCACCTCTTTCCACTACCTACACAGACACATTCTTTTTCACCTTCCAAATCTGATGTGGGAAGTGTCTTAGGATTGTCATGCTTGGTGGAAACAGAGAGTTTGTCGTGTAGTATAATTCACAGCTCATTTCCCTCCTTCACCTCACTCTTCCATCAGGTTGTAAAATAATAGTGCGTCGTGAAGTAATAATATAGTGCCCGTCACTCGTTTTCTTTCACGCGTTGCAATGTATTCACTGTGATGTGTGGTGAGGAAGGACTGATGTAATATTCTTTTTCTCGTTATTCTCTCTCTCTCTCTCTCTCTCTCTCTCTCTCTCTCTCTCTCTCTCTCTCTCTCTCTCTCTCTCTCTCTCTCTCTCTCTCTCTCTCTCTCTCTCTCTCTCAAACGTGTGAAAATGATATACTTCTTGATCACCTCCTATATAACGTTGCATTTGCTGAACGTCTTGGTTATTGTGATCGTAAACTAGTAGGTGACGATACTAATACAATGATTAATATACTCGAAGACAAGATATAGGTGACAGATTTAAGAAGATTATAGATGTACACAGATACGCCGAAACTAAACTCACTTCTACTTCGATAATGACGTTGTTTAAGAGTGTGTGTGATAAGTTCCCACCTTCCGTAGCGCAGTGTAACATAATGAATTACTTTAAACACAAACTTCACCACTACCTCCTTCAACAAGGTTTCCGTAAAAAGGCTTCATGATCCCGGTGTAGTAATGGTTGTTTGGTTCTAAGCTGAAAGTGAACGCGGTAAAGAGTAGAGTAAAGTTATGAAGTTGAGCAATGATAGAGGTTCTGTAGTGGTGAGGTGGCAGTAAGGCGATGGATTGGGTGGTAAAGTTTCATTATTTGGTGTAAGAATTGCTGCAACAAGGTCCATGGAGGTAGAGGTGAGGCCTTGGGCGGTGGATGGAACGGAGGGTTGAAAGACAAGAGAGAGGGAGAGAGAAAGATAGACTTGTCAGTGTTGTTATTCTTATTATTCTTATTATCATCGTTATTGCTAAGATTGGAAGCACATAACAATCTCAAAAGTACCTTGTAGGGCTTATCCTTATCTCGTTCCAGCCTCAGTAAAGGTCAGTGTAAAGTTATTCATAATTATTCTCAAACAAAGCAAGCAACACACTCAGCTTGCTGCTCTTCTCTTTCAGTGGAGATCAAGGCATCATACTTATTAATAGGACTTGAAAATATAACAAAAAATATGGATAAACTTTAATAATACAAAATCACATATATCTTTACAGGTAAACGAAACTATCAGGCCACCAAGAATCTCGTTTTGCAATATATTTACACCCACATCTACACAAACATCCATCACGAACATATATTAGAATTAGTGAACAGTCCCTGACATTGACCTTTGACATTAACATTCTGAGCATTAATGGAGTGGATACTTTGGGTCATGTTAGTGAAGTTTTGAGAATTGGTGGTACGTTTTGATTTATATATTTTTTTTTCATCAGGTCAGCATAATGTTGTTGGGCTGAAGGTCGCTCCCAAAATAACGTCCAATGGGAATACTGAATACGACATTTAGCTTTTCCTTGACCATTCAGAATTTAATGGAGTGGAGATTTAGAGGAAGGATTAATTGAAGTTGCATGAGGTTAATAGTGTTGTCAGGAAGTCAACATACCAACATATAAACAAAAATACAAAGACATTTCAAACATAGCCTCTCGCTGAATTTCGTTAGCGGAGGTAAAAACACCGAAGTATACTTATAATACCCTTACAGTTCTTACAATAGTATGTATGAGAAAAGTATTAACATTCCAAAGTAAAATATCCATACAATATAAAAATAATCTACTACCTCAATACAAAACTACAATTAATACATTGCCAAAACTATAAAAAAGACTACAGCTACAAAGTTTACAAAAATATTAACAGCTGGTGAGTGTGAGTGTATGTGTATAGCAGGCAATCCAAGGAGGGAGGAAGGAAAGGAAAGGGAGGGGATCAAAGGGTGGGGAGGATGAGTCTTCACTGTGATTTCCTTGTTGCAAGATGTTGATAGAGAGAATTGGAGGCAGAAGTGGAAGGAAAATTGGTGATAATGGTAGTAATATTAATAATAGCAATAATAATGAAAATAGTAATAATAATAGTAATAACAATAGTAATAACAATGATAATAACAATAATGACAATAATTATGGTAATTTTTCCAAGGTTACGTCACATCATGCTGTGCTACAAGTCACCTTTCATCCACCTTCACCACACGCAGCACCTCAGCCTCCACCTCCACCACACGCAGCACCTCAGCCTCCACCTCCACCTCCACCTCCATGTCATCCACCAATTTGAAAACTATAACTTCCTGTACCACCTCCACCAAACTTAATACTGTAACCCCCAACTATCCCTCCTCCATCACCTCCTCCTCCTCCTCCTCCTCCTCCAGGTGCATTGTAACCTCCACTTCCTCCTCCCCCTCTTCCAGAAGGTGCACTGTAGCCTCCACTTCCTCCTCCTCCTCCGCCAGATGGTGCACTGTAGTCTCCACTTCCTCCTCCTCCTCCTCCTCCTCCTCCGGAAGGTGCACTGTAGCCTCCACTTCCTCCACTTCCTCCTCCTCCTCCTCCTCCGGAAGGTGCACTGTAGCCTCCACTTCCTCCACTTCCTCCACTTCCTCCTCCTCCTCCTCCTCCTCCTCCGGAAGGTGCACTGTAGCCTCCACTTCCTCCACTTCCTCCACTTCCTCCTCCTCCTCCGCCAGATGGTGCACTGTAGTCTCCACTTCCTCCTCCTCCTCCTCCTCCTCCTCCGGAAGGTGCACTGTAGTCTCCACTTCCTCCTCCTCCTCCTCCTCCGGAAGGTGCACTGTAGCCTCCACTTCCTCCACTTCCTCCACTTCCTCCTCCTCCTCCTCCTCCTCCTCCTCCTCCTCCGGAAGGTGCACTGTAGCCTCCACTTCCTCCACTTCCTCCTCCTCCTCCGCCAGATGGTGCACTGTAGTCTCCACTTCCTCCTCCTCCTCCTCCTCCTCCGGAAGGTGCACTGTAGTCCTCCACTTCCTCCACTTCCTCCTCCTCCTCCTCCCGATGGTGCACTGTAGCCTCCACTTCCTCCTCCTCCTCCTCCTCCAGATGGTGCACTGTAGCCTCCACTTCCTCTCCTCCTCCTCCTCCTCCGGAAGGTGCACTGTAGTCTCCACTTCCTCCTCCTCCTCCTCCGGAAGGTGCACTGTAGTCTCCACTTCCTCCACTTCCTCCTCCTCCTCCTCCAGATGGTGCACTGTAGCCTCCACTTCCTCCTCCTCCTCCTCCTCCTCCGGAAGGTGCACTGTAGCCTCCACTTCCTCCTCCTCCTCCTCCTCCTCCGGATGGTGCACTGTAGCCTCCACTTCCTCCTCCTCCTCCTCCTCCTCCAGATGGTGCACTGTAGCCTCCACTTCCTCCACTTCCTCCACTTCCTCCTCCTCCTCCTCCTCCGGAAGGTGCACTGTAGCCTCCACTTCCTCCTCCTCCTCCTCCGCCAGATGGTGCACTGTAGCCTCCACTTCCTCCTCCTCCTCCTCCTCCAGATGGTGCACTGTAGCCTCCACTTCCTCCTCCTCCTCCTCCTCCTCCAGATGGTGCACTGTAGCCTCCACTTCCTCCTCCTCCTCCTCCTCCAGATGGTGCACTGTAGCCTCCACTTCCTCCTCCTCCTCCTCCTCCAGATGGTGCACTGTAGCCTCCACTTCCTCCTCCTCCTCCTCCAGATGGTGCACTGTAGCCTCCACTTCCTCCTCCTCCTCCGCCAGATGGTGCACTGTAGCCTCCACTTCCTCCTCCTCCTCCGCCAGATGGTGCACTGTAGCCTCCACTTCCTCCACTCCTCCTCCTCCTCCTCCTCCAGATGGTGCACTGTAGCCTCCACTTCCTCACTTCCTCCTCCTCCTCCTCCTCCTCCAGATGGTGCACTGTAGCCTCCACTTCCTCCACTTCCTCCTCCTCCTCCTCCTCCAGATGGTGCACTGTAGCCTCCACTTCCTCCACTTCCTCCTCCTCCTCCTATTCCAGATGGTGCACTGTAGCCTCCACTTCCTCCTCCTCCTCCTCCAGATGGTGCACTGTAGCCTCCACTTCCTCCACTTCCTCCTCCTCCTCCTCCTCCAGATGGTGCACTGTAGCCTCCACTTCCTCCTCCTCCTCCTCCTCCGCCAGATGGTGCACTGTAGCCTCCACTTCCTCCACTTCCTCCTCCTCCTCCTCCTCCAGATGGTGCACTGTAGCCTCCACTTCCTCCTCCTCCTCCTCCTCCAGATGGTGCACTGTAGCCTCCACTTCCTCCACTTCCTCCTCCTCCTCCGCCAGATGGTGCACTGTAGCCTCCACTTCCTCCTCCTCCTCCTCCTCCGCCAGATGGTGCACTGTAGCCTCCACTTCCTCCTCCTCCTCCTCCTCCGCCAGATGGTGCACTGTAGCCTCCACTTCCTCCTCCTCCTCCTCCTCCGCCAGATGGTGCACTGTAGCCTCCACTTCCTCCTCCTCCTCCTCCTCCTCCAGATGGTGCACTGTAGCCTCCACTTCCTCCACTTCCTCCTCCGCCAGATGGTGCACTGTAGCCTCCACTTCCTCCTCCTCCTCCTCCTCCTCCAGATGGTGCACTGTAGCCTCCACTTCCTCCACTTCCTCCTCCGCCAGATGGTGCACTGTAGCCTCCACTTCCTCCTCCTCCTCCTCCTCCTCCAGATGGTGCACTGTAGCCTCCACTTCCTCCACTTCCTCCTCCGCCAGATGGTGCACTGTAGCCTCCACTTCCTCCACTTCCTCCTCCTCCTCCTCCTCCGCCAGATGGTGCACTGTAGCCTCCACTTCCTCACTTCCTCCACTTCCTCCTCCTCCTCCTCCGCCAGATGGTGCACTGTAGCCTCCACTTCCTCCTCCTCCTCCGCCAGATGGTGCACTGTAGCCTCCACTTCCTCCTCCTCCTCCTCCGCCAGATGGTGCACTGTAGCCTCCACTTCCTCCACTTCCTCCTCCTCCTCCTCCGCCAGATGGTGCACTGTAGCCTCCACTTCCTCCACTTCCTCCTCCTCCTCCGCCAGATGGTGCACTGTAGCCTCCACTTCCTCCACTTCCTCCTCCTCCTCCTCCGCCAGATGGTGCACTGTAGCCTCCACTTCCTCCACTTCCTCCTCCTCCTCCGCCAGATGGTGCACTGTAGCCTCCACTTCCTCCTCCTCTCCTCCTCCGCCAGATGGTGCACTGTAGCCTCCACTTCCTCCTCCTCCTCCTCCGCCAGATGGTGCACTGTAGCTTCCACTTCCTCCTCCTCCTCCTCCTCCGCCAGATGGTGCACTGTAGCCTCCACTTCCTCCTACTCCTCCTCCGCCAGATGGTGCACTGTAGCCTCCACTTCCTCCTACTCCTCCTCCGCCAGATGGTGCACTGTAGCCTCCACTTCCTCCTCCTCCTCCTCCTCCGCCAGATGGTGCACTGTAGCCTCCACTTCCTCCTACTCCTCCTCCGCCAGATGGTGCACTGTAGCCTCCACTTCCTCCTCCTCCTCCTCCTCCGCCAGATGGTGCACTGTAGCCTCCACTTCCTCCTCCTCCTCCTCCGCCAGATGGTGCACTGTAGCTTCCACTTCCTCCACTTCCTCCTCCTCCTCCTCCAGATGGTGCACTGTAGCCTCCACTTCCTCCACTTCCTCCTCCTCCTCCTCCAGATGGTGCACTGTAGCTTCCACTTCCTCCACTTCCTCCTCCTCCTCCGCCAGATGGTGCACTGTAGCCTCCACTTCCTCCTCCTCCTCCTCCAGATGGTGCACTGTAGCCTCCACTTCCTCCACTTCCTCCTCCTCCTCCTCCAGATGGTGCACTGTAGCCTCCACTTCCTCCTCCTCCTCCAGATGGTGCACTGTAGCCTCCACTTCCTCCTCCTCCTCCTCCAGATGGTGCACTGTAGCCTCCACTTCCTCCTCCTCCTCCGCCAGATGGTGCACTGTAGCCTCCACTTCTTCCTCCTCCTCCGCCAGATGGTGCACTGTAGCTTCCACTTCCTCCTCCTCCTCCTCCTCCGCCAGAAGGTGCACTGTAGCCTCCACATCCTCCACTTCCTCCTCCTCCTCCTCCTCCTCCGGAAGGTGCACTGTAGCCTCCACTTCCTCCTCCTCCTCTTCCTCCAGATGGTGCACTGTAGCCTCCACTTCCTCCTCCTCCTCCTCTTCCTCCAGATGGTGCACTGTAGCCTCCACATCCTCCACTTCCTCCTCCTCCTCCTCCTCCTCCGGAAGGTGCACTGTAGCCTCCACTTCCTCCTCCTCCTCCTCCTCCAGATGGTGCACTGTAGCCTCCACTTCCTCCTCCTCCTCCTCCTCTTCCTCCAGATGGTGCACTGTAGCCTCCACTTCCTCCTCCTCCTCCTCCGTCACCAGATGGACCACGATAGTCTCCACCTCCACCTGGAGTACCCTTGTTAATTCCATCCTCAGCACATCCTGCACAATTGCCTAAATTAATAACAGATGGAGGTCCATACCTTCCTCCTCCTCCTCGTCCTCCTCCTCCTCCTCCTCCTCCTCCTCCTCCTCCTCGTACTCCACCTCCTCTTCCTCCTCCAGCACTCCCACCACCTCTTCCACTCTCACCAACACTTGCATAGCTGCTGCTCGTATCATACCATGTATACGAACTCTCCTTTCCTACATTGGCATTAATTTCTCTCTTGTCCTTAGAGTTGTATCGTCCTTGTATTCCTCGTCCCATTGTGGCGGCGTGCGAGGCCAGGCTGCACCCTACCACCAGCAGCACGAGGTGGCGACCCTGGGTGGAGGAGAAAGTATTGCTATTATTGTGTGGAAGGTATTGATAGGAAGCTTGGCTGATGGTAGTGGTGGCAGTGAGAATGATAATGATAATAATTGTGTTTATTAGTACTATTATCATTATTATTTGTATTG
>JAPQNM010000047.1:8527889-8535389 GCA_029783475.1 Metacarcinus magister
GAGAGAGAGAATTATGATGGGTGAACTCAAACTTTTTCCATTAGAAGCACCAGTAGTAGTAATAGTAATAGGAGTAGTGTTGTTGTTGTTGTTGTTGTTGTTTCCTACTAACGAAATGACCTTTATACCTTTGCATTTTTTATACTCCAACCCTTTCCCTTTCTCCCTTTCAACTCTTGCCCTCATTCCCTCCCATTTCGCTTTTCCCCTCCTCCCCCTCCCCTTCCTCCTCCTCCTCTTCCTTCTCCTTCTCCTTCTCCTTCTCCTTCTCCTCCTCCTCCTCCTCCTCCTCCTCCTCCTCCTCCTCCTCTTCCTCTTCCTCTTCCTCCTCCTCTTCCTCTTCCTATCACCATGAGTCACCCTGTTATACTTAGGAATATCAAGTTGCCACAATCTCTTTACTTCCTGCATATCTGTGGTATTCCTCCTTCTCCTCCTCCTCCTCTTTCTCTTTCCTTTCTCCTCGATCGAATTTTAAGTCTCATATTCCGTTTTCTTCCCTCGGGTCTTCTAAAAATCATCAGAAATACGTGGGGTTATCATTTACTATTCTCTATGATTGTCTTTTGTTTCTGTGTTACTCATGTGTCTCTAAGAGGTTGTTGAACTGTATTGTGGGAGAGAGAGAGAGAGAGAGAGAGAGAGAGAGAGGTAGTAAGTGAGTCTCTGCATCTCGTTTTCTTTCCTCTGTATGTGAGAGAAAATGGTGATTGGTAAAGGTAACTGAAAAAGAGTTTGTAAATATTGTTCTCTGTTTTAAGTGCTGCTTTTTTTTTGTTTTCCTCTTATTGGATCTTGAAGTGAATATTGTTTAATAAAGAAGATATAGAATAAAAGTTTTGTTTTGTTTTGTGTGTGTGTATATGTGTGTGTGTGTGTGTGTGCGCGCTAAGTATTTCCTGTCTTGCCTCAGTCTCTTCTTTACTACCTTCTTTCACTTCAATTGTCTTCACCTTCCACCTCGTCCTTACTTTCTTCCCTCATTCTTTACCTTCCTTTATCAGCTATATTAATATGAATGACAGTTTTATTGTTACATTTACTTTCATGTGTGTGTGTGTGTTGCGTGTGTGTGTGTGTGTGTGTGTGTGTGTGTGTGTGTGTGTGTGTGTGTGTGTGTGTTAAGTCTTGTTTTGAGTTGTCATGGTTGTGTTGTTTTATGTCTCATCATTTTTTCGTGCTCTACATTTCGTTTTTTTTTATTTTTTTATTTTTTTATTTTCCTGCGTCATCTTTTTTTTTCTCTCTCGTTCGTTGGTCTGTTCATCATTATTACCATCACCACCATCATCTTAATTTTATTTTTTGTCTTTTTCTCCACTTCTTCCTTCCTTCCTTCCTTCCTACCTTTCTCTCTTCCTTCCTACCTTTCTCTCTTCCTTTCTCTTGTGTCATGTCGTAAGTGTCACTTTCCTGAGGCTTTCCATGTAAAAAGTGGCATTATGTTGGTGGTGACCCACTGGACTGCGTGGCGTAGGGGCGGAGTCTCGCAACACGCATACAGAGTAACACACACACACACACACACATACATATACATACACAGATCCAGGCCTTGCTAATGATAACCTGGATGCCGAGGCCTCAATCCCTTTCAAGACATAGGAAAGTATACTCTCCATTTTCTCCTGTATGTTAGTTCACCAAAAGTATTTCATCTCGTTATCCCTTTAGTGTTATGTGAGGCGGCTTAGAGAGACGAGAGCAGAAGGTTGGGAACTTCTTCATAAGGATTATTTAACTCACACAGAAAAACAGGGTAGAAGACGGGTTTTTGTATGCATTTGTCTTTTCTTGCATAGTTGTTGTGTGGGTAGTTGAGAAGTATTATAAAGCTAGGCTGGGCCCTGTACTCTGACGGTGTGGCAACGGTTGCTGTTGAAAAAAAAAAGTGGATATGATATGAGAGGAGTGAAATGATTTATCCTCAGCAGTCGTGGCGTGAGAATGTAGCTATAATATAATAATAAAGTAATGAAATTTTATTAAAACACAAAATCAGAGACGGTCGTAAGGGAAAAGAAATTGTAACAAATTGACGAAAGGTTTCTTAATTTGACAGATAGATTTACAATGGATGTAGAAGGTGGAATAATGGTGGATGGCAGAGCAGATGGGGCAGGAAAAACAAGGAGTTATAAATAAAAACAGATGTCTCAACGTGGAGAAAGGTAGAAACGATAATAACCAACAAAAACAATGGCAAAAATGATAAGTCTAATCAATACAATAGCATCTTGTGTGTATAGACGCGAGACCAGACCATGCCATGCACATCAGGTCTAGGATGAAGGTGCCACTAACCGATAAGTAGGTCAGAGCCGCACCAAGGATGAAGAGACATAGCAAGGGAAGGATGCCAGAGGTGAGCTTAGAAGTGGGTTTAATGGGCACGGTGACGCTAGATATTGCAAACCCAAAAACCAGAAATGGCCAGGTGAGGGGAGGTGGGGTAGGTAAGACAATTGAGACAAGGAAAATAGAGAGTAAAGATTAAGATGAAGGCCACAGATGAAGTGAAGGGATTAGTATGAAGGGAAAGGTTGAAAGCAGGACTGAAGAAGTAGCGAGGACAAATGTCAACAAAGAAGGATGGAAGGATGCTGTGAGAGGTGGAAGGAAGGTGTGAGACGATAGAAAGGATGTTGTGATAGGAAGGAAAGAAGTAGAGGCCGCCGAGAGATAAGACATGCTATAAAAAGAATTAGTGTCATTTATGTTGAGGATATTGATGATGTTAGTTTGATTATTAATTTATTTATTTATTGATGTGTATTTTTTTTGTCTGTGTTTAGAATATTGTTTCTATTTTTTGTTTGTGCTTTGTAATGGTGTGTGTGTGTGTGTTAACCCTTCGCTTTGTAACGGTGTGTGTGTGTGTGTGTGTGTGTGTGTGTGTGTGTGTGTGTGTGTGTGTGTGTGTGTGTGTGTGTGTGTGTGTGTGTGTGTGTTAACCCTTCGCTCCCACTCACCGTTTTCATTTCACAATATAGCGAAGGCGAAAACTGACCATCCCGTTTTTCAACTCACTCCGGAAGCCCAGAGTCACGGTGCAAGATATGATGATAGTGATGATAGTAATAATGATAATAATAATAATAATAATAGTAATAATAATGATAATAAAAATAATAATAATAATGAAAATAATGATAATGAAAATGATGATAATAGTAGTAGTAGCTTTTCCTCCAATTTTCATTTTTTCTTTAGTTAGGTGAAAATCTTACTGAAATGCGTATTAAGAAAGGTATAACAATCTCTCTC
Source organism: Metacarcinus magister (assembly GCA_029783475.1). Classification (NCBI taxonomy): domain Eukaryota; kingdom Metazoa; phylum Arthropoda; class Malacostraca; order Decapoda; family Cancridae; genus Metacarcinus; species Metacarcinus magister. Next base: position 8,531,157 of record JAPQNM010000047.1, read on the forward strand.
TCTCTCTCTCTCTCTCTCTCTCTCTCTCTCTCTCTCTCTCTCTCTCTCTCTCTCTCTCTCTCTCTCTCTCTCTCTCTCTCTCTCTCTCTCTCTCTCTCTCTCTCTCTCTCTTGGCTTATAAATAATCAAAATATCATATAACAACACAAGTTTTTTTACATTTTCCTCCTCCTTCTCCTCGTCCTCTTATTAACTATTTTCCTCCGTCTCTCTCTTCTATCTCCTCTCACTACCTTTCTCTTCCTCCGTCCACTGGCAGGAAGAGGAAGAACAAAAACAGGAAAGGGAAAATAAGAGGAAATTTAAACTCTCCCTTTTTCCTCCTCCGTAAACTTGATCCATTAACTTATCACACATTAGAAAATTATCTTACATTACCTGTTTGTCTGTTTGTCTGTTTGTCTGTCTGTCTGTCTGTCTGTCTGTCTGTCTGTCTGTCTGTGTATGTCTATCTGTTTGTGTGTTTGTCTATATGGAATTTTACTTTCGGGGTGTGTGTGTGTGTGTGTGTGTGTGTGTGTGTGTGTGTGTGTGTGTGTGTGTGTGCGCGCGCGTGTGTCTGTTTTAAAGCAGCAGCAAAGAAATATATGATGTAGAATAGTCTCTATCATATTCTCTCTTTCTCTCTTTCTCTCTATTCTTCTTTCGTGTCTCATAAATAGAAATAACCCTTCACCCTTAAGCGCAACCACCATCACCACCATCACCACCATCACCACCATCACCACCGGAGAAAGCCAATCAGCTCCTTCCATGAGCCAGCCAATGAGAAGCGTGAAAACCAGCGTGTCATTGGGTCACAGTGCCGTCAGGGTATATAAGGAAGAGAACGAGGTGCAGGGCTACACTACTTCTCCCTCAGCCACCGACATGGTAACTACCTCTGTGTGTGCCTCTGTCTTCTCTCTCTCTCTCTCTCTCTCTCTCTCTCTCTCTCTCTCTCTCTCTCTCTCTCTCTCTCTCTCTCTCTCTCTCTCTCTCTCTCTCTCTCTCTCTCATCTTTTTTTTTTGTGTGTGCTTGCAAACCTTCTTTTGTTTCTTCTTGTAATTATTGTCATTGGTTATTTTTGGTGGTTGGTCTTTTGTTCATGTGTTCTTTCTGTTCTTCTTTTGTTATTTTTTTTCCCTTGGCTTTCTTTTTTTCTTAATTTTTTTTTTTGTTATTTTTTTCCTTTTGTTCTTTTTCGTGTAATTTCTGTATTTTTTTCAGTTATTTTTAATTTCTCTTTCCTTCTGTTATTTCTTTGTTATATCATATTTTCTAGTTCTTCTTTGACTTTTTCTCTCTTTGTTCAGTTTCTTCTTTGATATATATTTTTTTTCTTTTCGCAACATTCATTTCTTGCTTCCTCCTCCTCTTCCTTTGTTTTCATGTCACCAACCTTACATATAGTCTTACCTTCATCATTCTTAAACGCTTTTTTACTTCTATCTATCTTTTTTTATATTAATTTCTTCATTATTTCTTATTTTCCATTTCTTCTTACCTGATATTCTCTCTTTTCTTTTCATTATATTCTTTTCTACTTTCCCTCCGTTTCACTAACCTAACTTTTATTATTACATTCATCATTTGTTCTTTACCTCTTGATTTTGTTCACTTTCTCCCTCATTTTCTTATTGTGTTCTTCGCTGTGAGTATTTTTACGAAAACCACGAACCTTTCTCAATCGTTTAATGTTTTTGTTTTTTTTACGATTGTGTGACATCCTTGACTTGCTAGACGTTTTCTTTTCTATGTAAAACTGTTATTATTTGTTTAGTGCTTGTGTATAGGCTTTGAAAATATATAGAAGAAGAGAAAAAATATTAATAACTTTGTGAAATTTTCTATAATGGACTTTCATCAAGTTAGTAATGATAAAGTTAGTAATTTAAGGATGGTAGGAGGAGAAAGATGTATGTAGACGACAAAGATGAATGTCAGTGTTTATATAATGACTCGAAATGCTTTATCATCGGGGTTCAGAAAGGCGTGAGGGGAAAATAGAAAACGAAATGAAAGTTTAACCGAGGTATTTTGCACTTTCTATCTCTCTTTCTCTTTGTATTATTATCATTCCCCTTCACTGACGAGGTCCACACTGTCGCCTTTCCCTTCCTTCTCCTCTTCCTTCACTTCCCTTCATCAACACGCCGTAAAATACAAAAAAAAAGTAAAAATTCACAACATAATCAAACCGAGAAATTTCAACGCATAGTAAGGAGTAATCTTAAGACTCCAGCAGGAAAACAAACCACAACATCCTGCACGCCGGCCAGTACATGCACACTCACTCAGCCACTTATGTGAACTAAAGATAACTAGATTTTCCTGCTGTATTGAGGCAAATGATGACTTGTTATGTTTTTGTGTAGCTGAAGATTTCACAGACTTTAGAGGAATAGGTATGAAGGCAACGCGGAAGCAACAGAGACGCTGAGACGCAAGAAGATAACATGTGTCTATAGTGAGTTCTTAAAGCTCATTGGCTGAAAAACAAGTAGGAGGAACGAAAAAGAGAGAGAAAAAGAGTATCAGTTTAATGACGTCAGAATGAACACATGAAAATAATTGTCTGCTAGTAATGGAGGAAGAATATTTAGAAATGTATAAGATAAAAATAAAAATAAAAAGCGTAGGAGTAAAAAACTGATGCCCTTGGTCGAAGAAAGCTCAGTAACAGATGCCAAGTAAGAAAATCTAAAGAGAGAAAAAAAAAGGGAAAAGTAAAGTCAAACTAAAGACTCATGGAAGCCAACCCAATCAAAACCACTTTCTTAACCCTTTCTCAACACACTTACGCCCAGGGTGAGGCAGGTCAGCGATGCTCCGTTAGCTTCTCTCAAACATCACTTTCGGAAATCACTGTAAATGTTGAGAATGCAAATGAAAGAAAGTAGTTTAGGTGACTTAATGGTTCAACTACTTTACTGTCATCATGTGTGGGGTGGGTCAATACACTCTCTCTCTCTCTCTCTCTCTCTCTCTCTCTCTCTCTCTCTCTCTCTCTCTCTCTCTCTCTCTCTCTCTCTCTCTCTCTCTCTCTCTCTTTTTCTCTCTAATTATTGTTATTATCATCAGTAGTAGTAGTAATGACATTTGTAGTTGCAAGTAGTAGTAGTAGTATCATCATCATCATTATTCTTATCATCATTACTGTTATTGTTCTCAGAATTTGTTACCTACGTGCCTCCTTTCAGAGACGAACATTTACCCCGTGCCTGCTGGTGGTGCTGCTGGCCATCTGCTACCCCGTCGAGGGTGATGGAGGAAGTCACGGAGGAGGTGGTGGCTGTAGTGGAGGTCACTGTGGAGGAGGAGGAGGAGGAGGAGGCGGTGGTGGAGGCTACAGTGGAGGAGGAAGCATTGGTGGAGGAGGTGGATGCGCTGGAGGCCACTGTGGAGGAGGTGGTGGATCAATTGGAGGAGGATATGGTGGTGGTGGTCGTGGAGGAGGAGGAGGAGGAGGAGGAGGAGGAGGAGGAGGATCAGGTCGTGGTCATGTCAGCCTCTCCTACCTACCCCCATCAGGTGGAGGTTACAGTGGTGGATCAAGTGGAGGTGGCAGTGTTGTTGTAGTTTCAGGTGGAGGAAGTGGAGGTGGAGGATACGGTGGATCAAGTGGAGGTTACAGTGGTGGATCAAGCGGAGGCTTCGGTGGTGGATCAGGTGGAGGCTTCGGTGGTGGATCAAGCGGAGGCTACAGTGGTGGATCAAGTGGAGGCATCGGAGGAGGATTAGGTGGAGGCTTCGGTGGTGGATCAAGTGGAGGCTACAGTGGTGGATCAAGCGGAGGCTTCGGTGGTGGATCAGGTGGAGGCTTCGGTGGTGGATCAAGTGGAGGCTACAGTGGTGGATCAAGCGGAGGCTTCGGTGGTGGATCAGGGAGGCTTCGGTGGTGGATCAAGGGAGGCTTCGGTGGTGGATCAAGTGGAGGCTTCGGTGGTGGATCAAGTGGAGGCTCAGTGGTGGATCAGGTGGAGGCTTCGGTGGTGGATCAAGTGGAGGCTACAGTGGTGGATCAAGCGGAGGCTTCGGTGGTGGATCAGGTGGAGGCTTCGGTGGTGGATCAAGTGGAGGCTACAGTGGTGGATCAAGCGGAGGCTTCGGTGGTGGATCAAGCGGAGGCTTCGGTGGTGGATCAAGCGGAGGCTACAGTGGTGGATCAAGCGGAGGCTTCGGTGGTGGATCAAGTGGAGGCTTCGGTGGTGGATCAAGCGGAGGCTACAGTGGTGGATCAAGCGGAGGCT
>JAPQNM010000047.1:8537889-8540389 GCA_029783475.1 Metacarcinus magister
GAGAGAGAGAGAGAGAGAGAGAGAGAGAGAGAGAGAGGAGAGAGAGAGAGAGAGAGAGAGAGAGAGAGAGAGAGAAAGAAAGATTGTGATTATGTCTATCGAAAAATCTTTAGTCTTAAATAAAAAAAATTATATATATATATATATGTGTGTGTGTGTGTGTGTGTGTGTGTGTGTGTGTGTGTGTGTGTGTGTGTGTGTATGTATGTATGTATGTATATTCAGCAAACCAAGTCATGTATTTAAAAACTAAAACAATATCTATAATATTGAAAACTGTAACAAAAAAAAAAATGAAGAATGTAAAAATGAGAGAAAGAGAAAAGGAAGAGTAGGAGGAGGAGGAGGAGGATATGAAATAGGACGACAATAGAGAAGGAGATGGAGGAATAAAAATAATCAGGATTCATTTTTTCTTAACATTATTTTATTCATACATAGAATAAATCTTAGTAAGCTTAACAGACAATCGCTAAACAGGACGAAGTAAAAAGGACATCACATAGACATACAAAACCAAAAGATAACAAAGAAACATTCGATATATATATTTTACGTTTTAAATGTACGATTATTACTGTCACACACTCTTCTTCCCTCTCCAGCCAGGAACAAAGGTGAGAGAAAGGTGAGACTGGCTGCTTCCTGGTATCTTATTACAGGTGTTAAATCCTCCAGGTGCTCCTCCGCTTGCCTCCACGTGTTTGTAGGTAATTATTAGTCTCAGGTAAACCACAGGTGAACCCAAGACGAATGATTATGTTTTCAAGTACAGATCAGGTGTTGTTATTTTTATTGTTGTGATTATTATTATTATTATTATTATTATTATTATTATTGGTGGTGGTGTTTTTGTCATCGCTGGAATTTAGAAAGCACTGTTGGTATTTGTGAAAGTACCATATTACGTTTTCTTTAGTCACTATGAATACAAAAACTTATTTGTACAAGTCATCCTCTTATTTCCTGACCTTGTATGTATGTTCCTAGATTTAGAAGATATATATTTTTTTTTTATTATATTATCTCCTTATAATGGAAAGGATCAATAATTCTTAAAAGTTATTCTATTCTCCTATCCCTTTGTTTTACTTATGTTCATGAATGTGTGGGAGGAAAGACTGTGTGAAGCTTATTTTCTTATTGTCATTTGAACTTTAATATTGAAACAAGAACAAAATACCTTAATTAATGAAACAGCAAGAAAGGAAAATGTAATCCACATACGAATTTTGACTAGGGATTTTTTTTTTCTTTATGAATAGCACAAACGAACTATTTGTAAATCCTCGTTTTGTGTAAATCAACTTCCATTTCTTTCCTTCAAATTAAAAACACCTTCAATTCTCTCACTTTTTCTTCAATTGACTAGATACTGAGAGAAAGCCACGCCATTACAAACTAAAAGCAAATACAAACACTCGCTTCTTATAAATCTTGTGAAGGTAAGGAATGAGGCTTTGGGCGGAGCAGCACCTGAAAGGAAATGAAAAACATGAATACTGATAGGGATGATTGGCAGTGAGGATGTGCACTGGAGTGGGATGAGTGGTCCTGGTGGGAAGGGGGAGTGCTACCGGAAGGGTGTTGAAAAGGAAGAGCTCGAGAGGAGAGGGACTTGATGGCTGGATTACGGAAAATAACAAAGAACATTATACTTTTTTGTGGCGGCAAGGCACTGAGGTGGGGTTAAAAGGGTGCTGGAGGTAGGATGAAAGGCTTGAATGGGGAAGATCATTGGGCACGTGGGTGTAAGTATGAGGGGACAGGAGGCCACTGTGGCAAGAAGAGGAAGTGACACTGCTAGGAGGGAGGTCACAGCGTCTTGAGAAAGGTCTCGACGCCAAGAGGAAGGTCACAGCTCCAGGAGGGAGGTCATGACGCCTGGAGGAAGGTCATAGCTCCAGGAGGGAGGTCACGACGCCCGCAGGGAGGTCACGACGCCTTGGAAGTCATGACACTTGGAGGTCACGACGCCAGGATGAATATCACTGCACTAAGAGGGAAGTGAAGGCACACTCAGGTCACGGTGCTTCTTCCTTTTTGGTCTTTACTTCCCGTACATTGAAGGTCCAATGATTGGGATCCATCCAGACGATCCTCCATATCCTCCTCCACGTCCTCCACCACTGTATCCTCCTCCAGTTGATCCTCCACTTCCACCATAGCCTCCTCCTCCTCCTCCTCCTCCACGTCCTCCACCACTGTAGCCTCCTCCACCAATACCACCACCACCACCTCCTCCACCGAGGGATGGACCAGAGTATCCAATGTTAGGAGGAGAATAACCTCCACCAAGTGACACGCCTCCACCTCCTCCACCTCCACCACTGTAGCCTCCTCCACCAATACCACCACCACCACCACCACCACCACCTCCTCCACCGAGGGATGGACCAGAGTATCCAATGTTAGGAGGAGAATAATCTCCACCAAGTGACACGCCTCCACCTCCTCCACCTCCACCACTGTAGCCTCCTCCACCAATACCACCACCACC
>JAPQNM010000047.1:8542889-8550389 GCA_029783475.1 Metacarcinus magister
TCCAGGACCAGAGTAGCCAGGCGTCACTACAGGTGGTATGTAGACATCTTCAACGGGTCCATCATTGTAGCCTCCACCTCCTCCTCCACCTCCTCCTCCTCCTCTTCCTCTTCCTCCACCACCTCCTCCTCCACCAATTCCAGGACCAGAGTAGCCAGGGGTCACTACAGGTGGTATGTAGACATCTTCAACGGGTCCGTCATTGTAGCCTCCCTCCTCCACCTCCTCCACCTCCTCCTATAACCGCCTCCTCCTCCTCCTCCACCTCTTCCTCCTCCTCCACCAATTCCAGGACCAGAGTAGCCAGGGCGTCACTACAGGTGGTATGTAGACATCTTCAACAGGTCCATCATTGTAGCCTCCACCTCCTCCTCCACCTCCTCCACCTCCTCCTCTCCTCCTCCACCTCCTCCTCCTCCACCAATTCCAGGACCAGAGTAGCCAGGGGTCACTACAGGTGGAATGTAGACATCTTCAATAGGTCCATCATTATAGCCTCCTCCACCTCCACCTCCTCCACCTCCTCCTCTCTCCTCCACCACCTCCTCTTCCTCCACCACCTCCACCTCCACCAATTCCAGGACCAGAGTAGCCAGGCGTCACTACAGGTGGTATGTAGACATCTTCAACGGGTCCGTCATTGTAGCCTCCTCCACCTCCTCCTCCTCCTCCTCCACCTCCTCCACCTCCTCCTCCACCAGCGCCAGAATAGCCAGGGGTCACTACAGGTGGAATGTAGACATCACCAACAGGTCCTCCTCCACCTCCACCTCCACCTCCACCTCCACTGCTAAAGCCGCCTCCTCCTCCACCACCAGATGGAGCAGAATAATCTATATCAATTTCTGGACCGGAGTAGATTCCATCGCCTCCACCTCCTCCTCCTCCACCACCGCCAGAGTAGATTCCATCGCCTCCACCTCCTCCAACACCACCTCCTCCTCCACCACCGCCAGAGTAGATTCCATCGCCTCCACCAACTCCACCACCACCTCCTCCACCACCACCTCCACTGTAGCCTACTCCACCTCCTCCTCCACCAGATGGAACAGAATAATCAGTGGTTATTTCTGGACCAGAGTAGACTCCACCGCCTCCTCCTCCTCCTCCTCCTCCTCCTCCTCCTCCTCCTCCACCGTTATAGCTTATTCCACCTCCACCTCTTCCTCCTCCTCCTCCTCCTCCTCCTCCGCCACTGTAGCTTATTTCACCTCCTCCTCCTCCTCCTCCTCTTCCTCTTCCTCTTCCTCCTCCTCCTCCTCCTCCACCATTGTAGCTTATTCCTCCTCCACCTCCTCCTCCTCTTCCTCCGCCACTGTAGCTTATTCCACCTCCTCCTACTCCTCCTCCTCCTCCTCCACCACCACCACCACTGTATGCTCCTCCACCTCCTCCACTTCCAACAGATGGGGTGATGTAGTTGGTGGTGATAGGTGGACCAGAATATCCGGATTTATGAATTAATCCTCCTGTTGCTGGTGTGATCCGCAGGCCTCTTCCTCTTCCACCATAACCTCCGCCTCCACCACCACCACCTCCACCACTTCCACCACCAACATGACGTCCTCCTCCACCGCCGTAACTTGTGCGTCCGCCTCCACCACCTCCTCCACTAGGGCCGTATGTGGCGCAGGCGGAGGAGAGGAGCAGGGCTAAGTGAAGCCCTAAAAGTCCTCCACTCTGAAAGAAGAAGACAATCAGAATTTCCCAAAGTGGATTCATATGATTAGTTATTTTAGTTATCCCCTTAAACCATCCCTTTCCCCTTAATCTTGTTGCTCCCCCTGTGACCCCTTCAATATTTTTTTCACCTACTTAAGATACTTTTTTTTTAACACATCCACTACTTTCCTCACTTTCTCTTACTTCCCCTCTTCTTCCCCCTCCTTTCCCCCCCTTCCTCCCTCTCTTTCTAACACCTCTGCACTCCATCTAACATTTCTCCCATTCCTCTTCATCCATCTCTACTACCTTCCTAAGTATAAATCAATCCACACAGCTACCTCTATATGGTGTGTGGTGGGGGGGGGGTGAGTGGGGGGGGGCGGGTGGCAGGTGTTGGTATAAGTTTGTTTATTTGTTTGTGTGGTTTTAGTGTCGGTGAGGAAGCATTCAGGAATAATTAAGGAAAGAGAAGGAAGAATAAAAGGCAAAAGAATCAAGTATCATGAAGTATAATTAATATGATATGAATATAATAGTAATTTACGCATCATGGAAAATATACGCATGAAAAGAATGCAAAACAGAAAGCCAAAAATTAACAACTTAAGAAAATAGAAATTGATATGAAGGAAAATTTTTAGATATCTATGAATGAGAAGAAAGTTGAATGAATGTCAAACAGTCTCGTCATGATATCAAACTAGTATTAAGAAATTTCGTATTTGGAATTATTGAAAAGTAATCGCTTTTTTTTCCGTTTCTGAGAATGCATTTATTTTCCACTTTCTCTTTATCTTTCTTATCATGTCTCAGATTTGTAACAAGAGTATATTGACATCACTGTCAGGCTGTTTAACAATCATTATTTACATCCTTCAAAAAGAGATTCACGAAGATAAAATAAAAATTGCAAAAATCTATCCACTTATATGTTTTAAATACGTTTTCTTTTTCTTTTCTTCCTAAGCACTACACACTGTTTGCACTCAAATTAACAAGGAACTTCTTCTTTTTTAAATTCAGTATTCAACAATTTTCAAAAACAAACAAACTTCTTTTAAAACTCGTAACCACACTTATTTTCTTTGATTTTGTTTCAGATTCACACCAAAAAAAGAAAAATCGATCACAATGTCTCTAGGGAAAGGAAGAAGAGAAAGTTGAGGAGTAGGTGAGTGAAGGAAGAGGATGAGGTAACACCACAAGCCCTCCTTACCATGTTGCCTTAACCACGTCCAAATGCGTTCTGGCCTCCACAACCTGCTGCCGCCCCTTATATAGCCGCGGAGGTGAGTAGGAGCAATGACTGGTTCTTCTCGCTACACTCTCCCTCTCACTCATCCCGCCTTAGGTCAGGTCTCATTGCTATCACCCTATTATGCCTCCTCCCGTGCTTCTTCCCGGCCTCCTCTCCCTCCTCTATTTTTTTTTTTCTTATGTAAGTATTGTTAGTTTTGTGTATATCTTTCCTTCTCTTTTTTTTCTTCTCCTCCTCCTCCTCCTCCTCCTCCTCCTCCTCCTTCTCCTTCTCCTTCTCTCAGCCACGCCTTTTTTTCTCCTCTCTAGTCACGCTTCTTCCTGTTCATCTTCCGTATCATCTTTACCTTGTCGTGTTCTTCTTCTTCCTGTTTTGCTTCTTCTTCTTCTTCTTCCTCTTCTTCTTCTTCCCTATTGCTTCAAGTTTTATGCCACATTATATTCCTTCTTTCCTTTCTCTTCATCATCATCATCATCATCATCATCATTCTTTCCTTACGTAATCATATTCTGTATCGTTTTTGGGGTGTTTTTTTTTATCATTCTGCTCTTTTCTTTTATCATTGTCATCCTTGTCATGTTCGTTATCATCTCTTTCTTTCCTTATTCTCTTTTCCTGTATTCGTACTCTTCATCTTCCTCTTTCTCTTCATTTTCTGGTTCACGACAATACTTTCAATCTTTTTCTTCTTCTTTTTTTTGTAGAAGAATTTGGAGATTGTTGAGCAGGAGAATTGGTAGTCGCTGTTGTAGTAGTGGTGTAGATGTGTTATAAATCTTATTTTCGGGTCGGGAAGAAGTAGTGAAAGTAGTAATAGTAGTAGGAAAGTAGAACAGACACGTGTAGTACCATTTTTGTTACTGCTACTACTACTACTACTTCAACAACAACAACAACAACAACAACAACAACTACTACTACTACTACTACTACTACTACTACTACTACTACTACTAATACTACTACTACTACTGCAAGAAGGTCGTCTAGAAAGGTACATCGTTGTTAGTTTGGTAAGAGTTTCAACACGAGGGGGTCAGTGTAGCAATGAAACGACTGGCTGTTAAAATTAGGACTGTGTGTGTGTGTGTGTGTGTGTGTGTGTGTGTGTGTGCGTGTGTGTGTGTGTGTGTGTGTGTGTGTTGCTTGTACATAAATCATAGTGGGAACGCAAACTTACACATAGTCAGAGAGAGACAGAGACTTAAGAAAGACGCATTAAAAGTTGGTAAGGGGACTCGGAAATGCCTCATCCCTTTCTCCCTCCTCTTCTTTCCTCCCCTCCTTCCCTCCCCTCCTTTCCTCCCCTCCTTTACTCCCCTCCTTTCCTCCCCTCTACCTTCCCTCCCCTCCTTTCCCTCCCTCTTTCCCTCCCTCCCTTCCATTCTTCCTTCCTCCCTTCCACCCTCAATCACTCTCTTCCTCTCTCCATGTGCAATAAGAATGATAGCATTAATCACCTAATGTATGTATGTGTGTGTGTGTGTGTGTGTGTGTGTGTGTGTGTGTGTGTGTGTGTGTGTGTGTGTGTGTGTGTGTGTGTGTGTTGGAAAACTAATTACAATAAGGTTAGTCATCATTGTCATCACTAATACTCTCTCTCTCTCTCTCTCTCTCTCTCTCTCTCTCTCTCTCTCTCTCTCTCTCTCTCTCTCTCTCTCTCTCTCTCTCTCTCTCTCTCTCTCTCTCTCTCTCTCTCTCTCTCTCTCTCTCTCTCTCTTCATGATATATTTTAAGTGTTATATAAACCCAGTAACGCGGAGGAATACAATGTTTACTTAGGTCGCCTCTATTCATCCGCAAAAGAAACTAGTGACGCAGTGAGCTTTTCTTTTGTTTTTTTCTTTTTCTTTTTCTTTGTATTCTCTGCTTTAAAAGGCTTGGTGAAGTGATGATTTTTTTTTTTTGTTTTGCATGTGGTCTTTACTTTTTTTTATATATATATACTTTTGCAGAAACACGTGTGATGGTTTTGTTTGAAATATTTTATTGTTTTTTTATAGTGATGTTTGATTGTAAGATATATATTTTTTTTTCATTTTTATCATTCTTTTATTGCTAGTGTGTTTTGTGTACGTCTCATCTTCTTTTTCTTTTCTTTTTTGTGATTCTTTCTTCATTTTTTCTTCCTAGTTTTCTTGGGATTTTTTTTTATTAATTTCTCATCTTCATTTTCTTTGTTCTTTGTCATGTATTTTATTCTCTACCTGTTTTTTACTTCCTGTGTTTCATATTTTTCCTCTTCTTCGTCTTCCAGTTTTTTCCACATTATTCTTTTTCCTCCTCTTCGTTTTCCTAGTTTTCACTCTTTCCTCCTCCTCTTCTTCCTCTGCTTCTACTTCGTATTCCTCTTCCTCTTCCTCATATCCTCGTTAACGTCACAATTTTCCTCCTCTTTATCTCTCTGAATCTCCTTTTAATTTTTCTTCCTCTTCCTCTTCCTCCTTCTTCTCTTCCTTCTCCTCCTCCTCCTCTCTCTCTCTTCTTTCTTCACCTTTCACTTCACATCACAAATCACATCGAGCAAAATGTTGATCCGCATTTTTACAACATTTTTTCCATTTCAATCGTCTTGAAATACTGACGAAACCGTTTTAACATGACTCATCAAGGACTTTCCTGTGAACTTTTACTGAGCTTATTATTATCATTTTTGTTCCCTTAACGTTCTCAGTTCGAAAGTTGTCTGGTATTCTTCTTTTTCCCTTTTTTTTCCAGTTGTGTTTGTTGTGGTGTTCGAAAGCTTTTACTTACTTGAGTTTGCCCTCATTTGCCACGTGACTGCTACGCTTTCTATGAAGAGATTATTTTCTTTTGATTTTGTGTTTTCTTAGTAGCAGTAGTAGTAGTAGTAGTAGTAGTAGTAGTAGTAAGAGGAGGAGGAAGGAAGAATATAAGATGAAAAGAAAGAAAGAAAAAAAAGCTCCACCACCACCACCACCACCATTATCAACAACAACAACAACAAATAAGTCGAATAATAATAAGCACGAAAATGAGGAACAAGGAAGTGAAAGTAAGAAAGTAAGAATCGTGGAAGAGCCACAAAGGAAGGTACGACTGATTAGAGAGAGAGAGAGAGAGAGAGAGAGAGAGAGAGAGAGAGAGAGAGAGAGAGAGAGAGAGAGAGAGAGAGAGAGAGAGAGAGAGAGAGAGAGAGAGAGAGAGATGCATGGTCAATAAAATCAAGTGAAAAAGACCACAGTTACAAATCATCTTTACGTTTCGTCAAATATTAAGATGAAGAAAAGTTATAATCAAGCCAAACGAATACATTAAAAAGTTATCATAAAATAGTGAATTCATATGAAAAATTAGAGAATGTAAAAGTCACACGTCACACTTGTACACATTAAGTATTTTCTCATCGAATTGATAGATTGTTTTAATTTTATTTGTGGTCATGTACTTATTGTTCGTATATCTTTATAATGTTATATTCTTTTTGTCTATTTGATGTAGTTCTTGGAGTACTTGCAGTAGTAGTAGTAGTAGTTGTAGTAGTAATAGCAGTGGTGGTAGTAACAATAGTAGAAGAATGACCCCTACAATCACTTAAACTACCGCTATTATCTTTGCTTTCCTGCATTTCTAAAGTCTGTAAGTCCATCGCGAACAGGAAGATTTTTAAGCATGTATCTACTCACACTCTTCAATTTGATCGTCAGTATAGATTCAGTAAAGAAGAATACACTGGCGATCTTCTGGCCTCACTAAAAAATATTGGTCATCCTCTTTTACGGTTATTGATGAAACCTTTGTTGCTGCCAGGTGGTAACTCTATACAAGAATATTATCAGCTATTGTATGAAGTTTGCCTCCACTCACACACCTTTATCAGACAGGGTGGAGTCTAAATCTTTTCGTCTCATCAACTCTTTTTAACTTACTCGTCAATCCTCACATTCCACTGCACTGTTACATATCTTACTTGTCTTGTATTATTTTCATGGTTAATGCTCTTCTAAACCTGTTAACCGCATGCCTCCCTCCCTCCCTATCTCACTCACTCACTCCTGTGGCCTCGCTGTTCATGACTTTCTACTTACTCTCATCCCTTTTCTTCACACATCGCTAGTGCAAGAGTTAAACAGTATCGTCACTCTTTCACCCCTTTCACTGGTAAACTTTGGAACGCTCTGCCTGCGTCTATTTTTCCACCTTCCTACGACGCAAGTACTTTCAAGAGAGGAGTGTTATGACATCGCTAACTAAATTGACCGATATTTTTTTTACTTTCTCTGAATTAATTTGGGGGAATTGTAATGTAAGCGGGGTTTTTTTGTTACGAAAAAAATTTACTTGGTCGATCGTTCCTACTTGTAAATAAAAGTAGTAGTAGTTGTTGTAGTAATTGTTGTAGTAGTAGTAGTAGTAGTAGTAGTAGTAGTAGTAGTAGTAGTAGTAGTAGTAGCAGTTGTTGTTATTGTTGTTGTTGAAAGTAGCGGTGGTGAGGATGGTGCTGTAGAGTAACAGTAATACTAGTAGTAGTAATAGTAATTGTTGTTGTTGTTGCAGACTTAGTAAAAATTCAGATTTTTTTCCTCTACCCAGCTTCTACCCTTTCCCTTTCCCTT
>JAPQNM010000047.1:8557889-8567889 GCA_029783475.1 Metacarcinus magister
ACTGATTATACAAAAAATCTGGCAACTCAAGTAATGAAAACTAGTCCCTAGCAAACATTCAGAATTTACTCAATATTTTGATGATTCACTAACATCTAACATACTTTTGTGGTATTATTATCTTTCAAATATTTATTCATGACTTATTTTATGTTTGAATCCAGTAAAGAAGAGAGAATAATGAAGTTGAGTTGGTATGGTGTGGCGCGTGTGCTGGGCGGGGCGGTGCAGCTTTCTTTCCTTCGTGACCACCGTGGGGAGTACACGCTCGGCGGTACACTCCCTTATTAGTTCAACAACCCACTCTTCCACGAGGAGTGAAAACATACAACATGGTGCAGAAGAAGGTATGTGTCCTGCTGAATGCTGTAACTGTCTTATAATAGCTGATTTATAGCTTTAAGTAAGGAAATCACAGGCCCGGTTAGGTAGCGGGACCACATGGCCGCCGCCGCCACCACCGCCTTGCCGCTGCTGCGTCATTAATAGTTGAAGTTATTAAGTTTACGCCTTACGGAGCTTCATTTAAGGTTATTTGTAGTATTTATTGGTTCCCTTGTGTGGCTGTGCACGAGTGGTAGGTTGGAATGTGGCCACGTGGTGCTGTGGGGAGGGAAATGGTGTTCAATATGGGAGACGATTAGAAGCAGGAAGTGGTAAATTCATGCAAGGAATAATGTTAAAGATGGACGCTTACATATTTGTTTTCCTTTTATAAGAAATACGATAGACAGTGCAGGGTTTAGGTAGGCTTTCTTGTGTGAAAATTGCGATACATTACCAACCAGGTGACGGGGTAGTATTTGTCCCCACGTGTCGGGTCACCTGTACTGCCTGCCAGCTTAATTACCTGTCTGGTGCTGGGATGTGACGTGACGAGTGGAGGTGACTCAGAATATTGTGAATTAAGTTATTTTATTGGGGTTTTTGATTCTTAATGATTTTTTTCCAAGTGCTTAGAGATACGGCAGTCGTACCTCGTTGTCACCGATATTCATCTACAATTCCTACGGCCTGTGCCGTATTATTTACCTGATAAAGCATCCTTCAAGTTATGTTAGGTACGGTTTGGTTCGGTTATATAAGCTTTTTACCCAAAAGTTAGGTAACTGCCGTATCTATAAGGCAGCACTGAAGATACAGCACTCGTTAGGTTATTGTTTGGTTCGGTTATACAAGCTTTTTATATTTTATTACCCAAAAGTTAGGCAATTCGGCTGCCGTACCTGTAAGCACTGCCGTTTTACCCTTAGTAATTATAGTGTATGGGTTCAAATTACTCAAAACGGAGCAAGTGTTAGTTATTCTTGGAGTGACAAAATTTCAGGGTTATTGTTACACCTTAGAGAATGACTTCAGGGTATTATTTTACATCTTCACTTAAATGCTCTAGAAAATTAAGGGATATGTATTTGCATTCCTAATGCATTCAGAGAAGGTTTTCGTAATTACATTTCCGTCGCAAATTCCTAGTTTCTAAGATATTCAATGTTTTCTATGAGACCTGAAAAGTTTAGTTGGGTTTGAACAAGGTTGTTGTTTGTCAATATAGGTTAAGGTTTGGTTAATTTAGAAGCTATCAAATGTTTTCTATGACCGGTGCAGACGCCATTTTCTTTCGTAACCACACCCCATTCCTTAATGTGTTATCCTTGTAGCCACACCCTTCCACTTGGGATGCCTACCAGAGTTTTCATCCTCTTCATTAAGGGTTAGAATGACTTGACGTGACCGCGGGTGCTGCATCCTCATGACCACCACTTGTTATCACGTGTCACACACACACACACACACACACACACACACACACCTTGCCTTTGATGCTCCAACATGAACCATTATGATAGAGCAGACTATGTAGTAAAGGGAGACTATTTTGTCTTGTCAGGTTTTGTAGAATTTGTCATCTTAAATTAATTAAACCAAGTTATTTTAGCAGCATGGTCTCTTTATATGTCAAAATTTATCTGACCCTAAAAGCTAGAAAGAATAACTGTCATCTTAGATTCATTGTGGTGATGTTGAAAGGGATTCATACATCCTTTATTCACCTAAATTAAGTGCAATTCCTTTCTGTTGGAAAATCTAGAGGAAGACTAACTTTAGGAGTAAGTGATTTCATTTCCACATTTTCTTTATTGTAGAAATCATGATAGTTTAGGCATCAGTATGTGTTTGAGACTAATGTGCCTTCCTCTTACAGACTAAAGGGAAGGCCAAGGGGAAGGGGAAGAAGGTTGCAGCTCCTCCCCTGGTGACCAAGAAGGTTATTGTCCCCAAGAAGGTAGTGAACCCTCTGTTTGAGAAGCGTCCCAGGAACTTTGGCATTGGTGAGTCTGAATGTCTACGTGTTGAGGTCCTGAGTTAAATAAAAATGTATCTTGCCAGTGTAGGAAAGTTATTTGCTGTGGTCATTTGGAGTAAATTAAAACCTGACTTTTGTTTTGCTTTTCTGCTCGTGTTTCAAGGCACATTGGCATCACGTGGCAATAGATACACAATGTAAAATGATCTGCAGGGTTAATTGAAGATGTGGGTTTTCTTTAACTGCTCAATAGGCTTAACTAGCAACTTGTGGGGTTGAATTTATATATAGATTACAGAAACTGGGAAAAAAAAGTAATTGTACTGCCTTGCCTCATCCTTAGTGATTACATATTGTATATATAAAGGTTTTCTATATCATTAACCGTTGGCGCCTGTAGGCTTATTGAGGCACAGATGGACTTGCCTCGCCTGTTATTTGGCGTAGGTTTTCAGATTTTTATAGTGACGCCTCAAATGTTTAGGTTCTCTCGTGAATATGTTGAGAACGTGCGAGGCTAATCGCTGCTACAGCCTCAGACGCATATAAACGTTGTTAGTCCCGTCTGAAGACAGTATGGCAGCAATTTGGGTAGTCTTTGGCCACTCGGCGGTGATATCAAAGAATGAAAAGTGGTCAGCGTATAACGGGGATTTGAACCCGGGACCCTAGGCTCGCATACCAGAGCGCTAGACCACTGTACCACCGCCGCAGGATTGTTACTTTTTGCTCCAAATGACTACTACTAAGGCATCAAGTTTATATGTTTACCTCATTTGTATCTGCACACTGGAATCATTTGCAGTGGTAGGAATTTATGCAGGAGAATTTAAACAAATGAATAGTTTTTATTCTTTTAATTGATAAACACTTTATTTTTGTAGAATGTTATGTTTAGTTTGACCCTTTCGCAACGGTGTTGACTCCATTGTTGGTCTGCATTCTTTTTAACAAGGGTTAGAATAACGCAATCATCCCACTGGTCTTGCACTGCACTGGTCTTGACCTTATACTATGATTGAACAGCTCGTACATACTCTATACAACTGTCATTATTATCTGTAATAGTTAATTTATGATAGCAACTTTGAAGTACTTTTCTTTTAGTGGCATGCAAACCTTCATTCTATTTAGTATGTTGGAGTTAATCTTGTAATTCCATGTTGGTTACGTATACTTATGTTGCTGGTTGTGTGCACTGCCTTGACCCTTGATGCGTTGCCTTGCAGGTGGTGACATCCAGCCCAAGCGTGACCTGAGCCGGTTCATGCGCTGGCCCAAGTATGTGCGTCTCCAGCGTCAGAAGGCCGTCCTGCAGCAGAGGTTGAAGGTGCCTCCTCCCATCCACCAGTTCAAGCAGACCCTTGACCGCCAGAAAGGTACCTGAACCACGCCAAGGAATGCTGTGGTGGACAAGGATGATTGGTTGTTGTGAGTCACCTGAAGGTCCTTAACAGGGCGGTGCAGGGTGCATTGTGGGTACCCCGAGGTCCCTCCCCTGTACGGTGCGGGGCTTCACTGATCCTCCCGCCCATAGGTCTCCATTGAAGTGGAGGCGGTGCTGGGCGTGGAGGGAAGCCCCTAGGTCTGGGGAAGCGGTGCCGAGGGTTTCAGGAAGGTAGTTTTGCTGGCGTGTTCCTTTCACTAGAGGTGATTGGCACGACCACTATTATGATGACTTACTATTTGCTATCAGAGGAAACTGCTGACACACACTACCACTTTAACTGAGGACATGCAATAACCAGCTTCTATTAACCACTAGGGACTCCTTGACTGACTCTTCCCTAACCTCTTCCAGCCACTGAACTGTTCCGTCTGCTGGACAAGTACCGCCCTGAGGCCAAGGCTGCCAAGAGGGAGAGGCTGAGGAAGCGTGCCGCTGCCCGTGCTGCCGGCAAGCCCGACATGCCCACCAAGCGTAAGATCCAGGTGCGCCAAGGTGTGAATGACGTCACAACGCTGGTGGAGCAGAAGAAGGCAAGGCTGGTGTGCGTTGCCAATGATGTTGACCCCGTGGAGGTGAGTGGTGGGAGGGTGCTGTGATTTTAATAGAACTTAATATTATTTGTCATGCATTAGTTTTTAAGTTAACATTTATCCATTACATGATGTTTGAATCTCTTCGTCTGAAGGTCATGCTTGAAGTAAACCTTTATTCACTCTGAGGCCTAACACTGTTGTAACTTCACACTGCCTCAACACATGTACTAAGGTTATGTTGTGCCGCAGGTTGTGCTGTTCCTGCCAGCACTGTGCCGCAAGATGGGAGTGCCTTACTGCATTGTCAAGAACAAGTCTCGCCTGGGCACAGTTGTCAGGAGGAAGAAGACCGCCTGTGTGGCCATCACTGATGTGAGTGTCAGGTTATACTGGTGGACGGAGGGTTGACAATTAATTTAAACTTAAGCAAAAAACAAATATACAAATGTTAACATTTCTTTGGATTAGGATACAATTGTATTCAATATTTAACTTGTTTAAACAGCTTGGCTGTAATGCATCTGTTAGGCTGTTAGACCTACATTGTAGCCTGATGCTGCGTGTACAGTATTCCTTAACGCTTCCAAGGCAGGATATCTGGGTGATATTTAACACTGGAAAGGTTTAATTTCACAATACTTTCATAAGGTCTCCCAACTTTTGGTACAATGATGATAGTAAATTGCGCTGAACTTCTGTGAAGCTTGCAAATCGAGCTTTTTAAATCTGATTTTAGTAAGTTTAGAATGAGTATAGAGTTGCTCTTACAAGTTTCTCAACAAAACCTTTTTTTTACAGGTTGAAGCAAATGACAGGAGCAACCTCAACAAGCTTCTGGAGTCCATCAAGACCAACTACAACGACCGCTTTGATGAGATCAGGAAGAACTGGGGCGGTGGACTTCTGGGGGCCAAGTCTGCCTCCAGGATCGCCAAGCTGGAGCGTGCCAAGGCCAGGGAGTTGGCACAGAAGCGATAAACACAATAAACTATTCAAACTTATACAACTATTTTAATTCCATCCTTGTTATTTGAGAGGTGCAGGTGGCGTGACAAGATGGGAGGGTGATAGCAATGGAAGATGTGGGGTGGCATGGCACCTTGGGCCAACGGAATGGGTGGAATGCTGAGAGTTGTTTTTAGAGATGCTCTCTTTATCTGAAACTTTGTCCTTGCAACAGTATGGGGTTTTGTAATGTATACCGAATACCTTTTGTCTTCCTCCAAGCAACAATATATACTCCATTATCAGCCGAGAAAGTCCGTTTAGGGTGTAGTATATGCATAAACGAGGTGCTGGTAGAAAGGGAGGGAGTGTGGATAGGAAGAGTTGAGGGCTCTTCCACCATAGCCTTTTATATTATTTTGACAACTTTCCCCCAATGAGATGGCCACGGTGGAAGAGCCTCCACCTGTCCCTATCCACACCTTGTTCAATCTCCCACTATCAGCACCTCGTTCATGCATATACTTCACCCTATACTGAATTTCTCTGCTGATAATGGACCTTATTACTTAGAGGAAGACAAAAGGTAGCCAGTATACTAACCATCTATTGCAGGACTCATAATGTTGACCTGATGGAGGAGTGCGAGATGGTGTGGGTTAGATCTTCACCCTGAGGACAAAATTTCACATTAGTATCATTCTTTAATTCTTTTTCGCATTTACACAATCACAACTCACTTATTCTCTCATACCTTTTTCCCTTCACAATACACACATACATACATTCATTCACCCATTCCTTTCTTTACCTCCCACCTCTCTCACTTCAACAAGCAGGTAGGTGTGTTTGGTGCAATAGTTTGGTCTCCTCTTCCTTCGTTTTGTTGCCACCAGAATCCATGAAGGTGAAGACAACTCCCGCCATATTCCTGAAAAACAAATAAAGAGGTTATGAAATGGTAAAAAAAAGTAAATAAAGGTGATACAAAGAATGAATAAATACGGAGTTGATGAGAATTAAAAGTGAAAAATAGTCACATAAGAATATATAAATAGAATTACTAATAAAATCGTTACATGGGAAATATATACGAAGAAATTAAGTGACATATAATTAAAACTATTCCTTCCAAGATAAAAAATAAATAAATGAAAAAAAGACAAATGACACCACTGGAATGAGTTAAGATTTCCATCCTTATAAGTCTACGAGCGGCGGGGAAAAATATTGTGGTGGTTCTGTTGGAATTAAAGGAAAACAATGTTGATTAAAAATTTCCACCCAGCTTAATTAATTACCAAGGTTCCCCCTATTAATTTACATTCCCTTGGCCCCCCCTTTACCCCCCCCCCCCACCACCTCATTATGATTTAACCTCCCTCCCTTTACTCCTTCAACTCCACACATACCTAACTAACACACTTAATTAACACTCCCTTTATTCCCCTCTTCTTCATCTCCCTATTCTCATCCCTTATCCCTTATTCCCCCTTTCTTTCCATTCACACACAATCTTCTTTCATTACTAATATCTACTTCATTTACATTATTCGTTAAACTGGAGAATAACTAATGTGTGTGTCTCTCTCTCTCTCTCTCTCTCTCTCTCTCTCTCTCTCTCTCTCTCTCTCTCTCTCTCTCTCTCTCTCTCTCTCTCTCTCTCTCTCTCTCATAATGGAACATGAGACGCCCCCCTCCCCTCCCGTGCAGTGCCTCAGGGTTTGGCACACTAATGGACGCGGCTTTAGTGCCACAGACAATCATTACAATAACATGCAAGTCGACTTCATAGAAAACGTTGACGTGATCTGTGTGTTTTAGCGGAGACTACTGCAGAATGTGTACCTCTGTTTGTTTGTGTGTGTATCTGTGTCTGTGTGTGTTTAATGTATACTATGTTTATACTGAATAGGGTATTACTATTTTGTAAGCCTTTCTTTCATTCCATTTGCTAAGAGAGAGAGAGAGTGTGAGTTAGAGAGAGAGAGAGAGAGAGAAATGTAAATAAAATAATGTTTGCAAACCTTCAATCGTGTTTTCCCGCGCAAATGGAACCTTTTAACACATTGTTCCTACACGAGAACTCTCTTGACTAACTTTCATCTGGCTGAAAACACAAAGAACTCTCTCTCTCTCTCTCTCTCTCTCTCTCTCTCTCTCTCTCTCTCTCTCTCTCTCTCTCTCTCTCTTCCGGTGAGTGCATTAGTATTTTTTTGTTTTGTTTGTTTGTATTAGTATTACTCTCTCTCTCTCTCTCTCTCTCTCTCTCTCTCTCTCTCTCCTCTCTCTCGTCTCTCTCTCTCTCTCTCTCTCGATTAGCTCCTCTCTCTCTCCTCTCTCTCTCTCTCTCTCTCTCTCTCTCTCTCTCTCTCTCTCTCTCTCTCTCTCTCTCTCTCTCTCTCATGAACCTTAATTTTGATGGATAAAAAGAATACTATTATGACTACAACTCCTCTTCTTCCTCCTCCTCCTCCTCCTCCTCTTCCTCCTCCTCCTCCACATATGTATTCCTAGCGCGACTCAGGCCTACAAGGGGAAGAAGACAACCGTGCTAATGACTCATTCAACCACTTCATGCCCTCCTCCTCCTCCTCCTCCTCCTCTTCAACCCACCTCATGGCTGCTTCTCCACCCAAGTACGAAATTCTGCAACTATTTTTTTTCCTCTTTCTTTATATAATTGTTTCTTTTTTGTCTTCTACTTTCTCCTCCTCCCTGTTTGTGTTATTATTATTATTATTATTTTTCTTCTCATTCCTCCTCTAGTTTCATCCTTTTTTTTTTTTCGTTGCTATCTCTTTAGTTCTTTTTCCTCCTCTTTTTCTTCTTTCTCCTTTCCTCCTCTTCTTCTACCACCTCTTTTTTTTCTTTCTCCATTTCCTCTCTTTTACCTCCTCCTCCTCCTTTTTTTCTCTTATTCCTCCACTTATTTTCCTTTTTTGGTAGTACAGGTGAAACTTACGCATCTGTTTCCTCTCTCTCCTCCTCCTCTTCTTCTTCCTCCTCCTCCTCCTCCCTCTCCTCCTCACTTTTAAACCTTCCCATCACTTATCTCTCCTTATAGATTCACTTCCTCTTCCCCCTCACTCGCCTTTTTAATTAATGTTCCTAATTAACTTATGTCGCCTCCTCTGCCGAGTCAAAATATTTACCTGCTCTGAGGTGAAACGGACGATTGATATGCTAACTTTCATACCCTCATTTCCCCTCTTTTTCCCACCCCCCCTCCTCCTCCTCCTCTTCCTCCTTTATTATGATCTGAGTGACTCTAATAAGTTAGTCCCCCTACTCTTTTTCCTCTTCTTCCTCTTCCTCTTCCTCTTCTTCTTCTAAACTCAAAATGTTACTACTAAAAACACAACTAGAATATTACAACTCAACGAAGAAACATACTGTCACTGTCACTGCAACACACACACACACACACACACACACACACGCTCGTTTGCAAGTTATCGGAAGACTAACTGACTGACTGACTGACTGATTGACTAACTACCTTTATTTACGATGGTTGTTAGGGGGTGTGTGGGAGGTGGTGCAATTAACGAGTGAATGATCATTACTCACTCCACACGTAACGTAGATAATTAAGCAGGAAGGAAGGTGAAGGAAATAGGGTAAAAAGGAAGGCAAGAATAAAAAGAGGTAAGGAATAAAGTTTAGGTGTAAATAAAATAAAGATAAAAAGAGAGAGAGAAGTAAAGTAAAGAAAAAGGAAGAAGAAGAAAGACATAGTATAGAGGAGGAGGAGGAGGAGGAGGAGGAAGGCAAGAGAGACCAAGAAGATAAAGGGAAGAAAAGTGTCATTCAACAAAGAGAGCGCCAATGGGATCAGCCGGTGACAAAAAGGGAAGGAAACAAAGGGAAGGGAAATAAAAGGGAGGATAACGAGCCCATAGCCAAAGGGAGGATAACGAGCCCATAGCCAAAGGGAGGATAACGAGCCCATAGCCAAAGGGAGGATAACGAGCCCATAGCCAAAGGGAGGATAACGAGCCCATAGCCAAAGGGAGGATAACGAGCCCATAGCCAAAGGGAGGATAACGAGCCCATAGCCAAAGGGAGGATAACGAGCCCATAGCCAAAGGGAGGATAACGAGCCCATAGCCAAAGGGAGGATAACGAGCCCATAGCCAAAGGGAGGATAACGAGCCCATAGCCAAAGGGAGGATAACGAGCCCATAGCCAAAGGGAGGATAACGAGCACACAGCCAAAGGGAGGGTTACTTTAGGTGCCAAAAAGGGTGTGTTAGAGCGTGCCAAAGGGAAGGTGTAAAGGGTGCGAATGGTTATAGGGGGAATCAACAAAGGGGAGGTCAAAATGAGGTCATAATGGGAGAATATTACAGTTTAGGTCACATGGAAGGTCACAATAAAAGGGTCACAGGTAATTGATCACAAAAAATAGAAGTTAAGATAGTGTCAAATTAGGAAGGTCATTAAAGGTTAGAACGAGGTCATATAAGAGGTCATATAATAGGTCACAAAGGGGTCAAGGAGTCACTATAAGGTCACTGAGGTCACAATCGTAGTGGCAGCGGCCGTTTCTCACCCTTTGAACCTGTACGTGACACCATAATGCTCTCTCTCTCTCTCTCTCTCTCTCTCTCTCTCTCTCTCTCTCTCTCTCTCTCTCTCTCTCTCTCTCTCTCTCTCTCTCTCTCTCTAAGTTGGTTAATTTATAAACTTTTCGATCCCTGACTTTTTTTATGTCTTTCTTTCTTTCTCTTTCTTTCTTTTTCTTTTTCTTTTCTTTTTTTT
>JAPQNM010000047.1:8570389-8585389 GCA_029783475.1 Metacarcinus magister
CGAGGCTGTTTGTGAGTACACTATCTTCTCTAGAGTGAAGGATACAGGATAGTAAGGGTGAAGGCTTCTCTTAGCATAGATGGAAATTTTGAAAACTTATTAATATTTTGAAACTTATTATTATTTTGAAAACTCGTGAAAGTTATTCTAAGTGTGTTTTTATTGTGTTTTTGTTGTGTTTTGGTTGTGTTGATCAGGAATCTGGATTCAGTTTTATCATTACTGTCACGGAAATGCATTGTTCAGTTTTGGGCCGAAATTTGCCACCAGAATTGAGGTCGAAATCTTCTTTGTCATTTTACTATGAAACTATTACTCCTACAGTTTAAATGTTTATATACAAATTTATTAAGCTTGATGAGCTCTATCTAAATATCATATCAGATTTAAAATATATTGAACCGTTTCAGAAAAAAATAATGTTTTGTGTAAGTTTTGTGAAAAACACAAATGTATAATTTTCTCAATAACCAATAGTCCAATTTTATTTCTGTATAGCTCAAAAGAACGGGCGTCTCATGCTCTATCTTTACTATTATATACTTTTTTTCCGTAAACCTCATATTTTTCGAGTTATTTCAAAAAACGTAAATTCTTGAAAAAAATCTAAGGGTGTCACCTTGAAAATTTGGTGAAAAATTTCCACACCTCAGAATGTGATGAAAATTTCTACAATAATGTTTTGGGTCAAAATGAACACGAATCTGGACTTATTTTCATCATTACTGTAATATCAAACCCAGCCATGGCTGGCAGGGAAAGGAAGGCAAACCAAGACCAGACTGTCACTACCACTACTGCTACCACTATTTCCTGGCAAGCGATGTCAGGCTACTAGCGAGGAGGAGGAGGAGGAGGAGGAGGAGGAGAACAGAGACAGTAACGATGCAAAGTTGTAGTGAAGATGATGATAATAATGATGATGATGATGATGATGATAATGATGATAATAATATAATAATAATGATGATGATGATGATGATGATGATGATGATGATGATGATGATGAAGGTGGTAGTGGTATCTATCTATCCATCTATCTATCTATCTATCTATAATTGTCTATCTACCAAAAATAAATTGTAGTTGCATATTCAAATTACTTTACAAAATTTATAAAAAAAACATTTAAACTCTCCTTATATATATAAATAAATAAAAAAAAGACAGACACATACATACATACATACAGACAAACAGACAGACAGACAGCCAAGGGAAAGAAACAGAAGAGGAAAAAAAGTTAATTCCCATTTTTCCACTAATTGGTAGCTGCTGTCTTCACCCATTCCCGTGCCATACATGTTTAAAAAGAGAAAGAGAGAGAGAGAGAGAGAGAGAGAGAGAGAGAGAGAGAGAGAGAGAGAGAGAGAGAGAGAGAGAGAGAGAATATAATACCCGTCTCTCTCTCTCTCTCTCTCTCTCTCTCTCTCTCTCTCTCTCTCTCTCTCTCTCTCTCTCTCTCTCTCTCTCTCTCTCTCTCTAAGGATTCACTAGAAAATTAAACTACCCTTCCTTAATATTCATCGGAGAGGAGGAGGAGAGGAGGAGGAGGAGGAGGAGGAGGAATATATACAAGGGGAATATACAAGGGAACACAAACAGCAACAGACCCTAGGGTCCTTGCGAAGACTGTTTGATATAACTACTATACATTAACTACTTGAATTAGAGAAAGGATAGTACAGTGGAAGGCTCCTCCCCTCCCCTCCCACCCATCCCTCCACCCGAAGCTGGCACGAAAATAAGTGATACCATGTAGTATACAAAAACTACATGGAATTTTCGAAAAAATAAAATAAAATACCTACAAACATACATACATACATACATAGATAGATAGATAGATAAATAAATAGATGGATAAATAAATAGATAGATAGATAAATATAGATAGATAAATAAGTAGATAGACAAATAAATAAATAAATAGATAGATAAATAAATAGATTTTTATCATTAATATTTATTTTTATCATTAATATATATTTTTATCATTAATATATATTTTTATCATTAATATATATTTTTATCATTAATATTTATTTTTATCATTAATATTTATTTTTATCATTAATATTTATTTTTATCATTATTATTTATTTTTATCATTAATATTTATTTTTATCATTAATATTTATGTTTATCATTAATATATATTTTTATCATTAATATATATTTTTATCATTAATATATATTTTTATCATCAATATATATTTTTATCATTAATATATATTTTTATCATTAATATATATTTTTATCATTAATATTTATTTTTATCATTAATATTTATTATTATAATTATTAATATTTATTTACTCCAACAGCAACACTTCCTTAACATGTATTATTATTAATTTCAAAACCTTTAACTTCAATATAAGTTTTCGTGGATTTGTTATGAAAATGGATTCGTGAAATTTTTGGCCCGAAGATTTCCACCAGAATTTGAGTCCAAAATAGTTTAGTCATTTTACAAGTAAAGTATTAGTCCTACAAACAAAGATGTATAGAAACAAAGTTGTTCAGCTTGACAAGTTCTATCTGATGGTGTCATCCGTTTGTAAATTACTCTTTTGGTTTAGGAGAAAAATGTAATTAAGTAGAAGTTTCGTGTAAAATACAAATATATCAATATCTCCATTACTTACATTCCAATTACATTCTAGTAAAGCTCAAAGGAACGGGCGTCTCCTGCTCTATATTTACTATTACGATGTTTTTTACGTAAACCTCATACTTTTCGAGTTATTTTGGAAAACATGATTTCATGAAAAAAAATCTAAGGTGACACACTTGAAAATTTCATGAAAAATTTCCACACCTCAGAATTTCATGAAAATTTGTACCTAAAGGTTTTCAGTCAAACTGAACACGAATCTGGACTCAGTTTCATCATTACTATAATATTAAACACTATATACGCATGTGTGATACGCCTAAAACTATTTATTCTCTCTATTTATCTCTCTATCTCTATCGAGCTCTCTCTATCTCTCTCTCTCTCTCTCTCCCTCTCTCCAAACTCCTACAGCAAAATCATAATATTCTCCCCCTCCTCCCCCTCCCCTCCTCCTCCTCCTCCTTTGTGTCTTCCTTCTTAAATAGTCTTCAGTGGACCAATTAGCGCCAATATTTATTTTTATCATTAATATTTATTTTTATCATTAATATTTATTTTTATCATTAATATTTATTTTTATCATTAATATTTATTTTTATCATTAATATTTATTTTTATCATTAATATATATTTTTATCATTAATATATATTTTTATCATTAATATTTATTTTATCATTAATATTATTTTTATCATTAATATTTATTTTTATCATTAATATTTATTTTTATCATTAATATTTATTTTTATCATTAATATATATTTTTATCATTAATATATATTTTTATCATTAATATTTATTTTTATCATTAATATATATTTTTATCATTAATATTTATTTTTATCATTAATATTTATTTTTATCATTAATATATATTTTTATCATTAATATATATTTTTATCATTAATATATATTTTTATCATTAATATTTATTTTTATCATTAATATATATTTTTATCATTAATATATATTTTTATCATTAATATTTATTTTTATCATTATATTTATTTTTATCATTAATATTTATTTTTTATCATTAATATGTATTTTTATCATTAATATATATTTTTATCATTAATATATATTTTATCATTAATATTTATTTTGTATCATTAATATATATTTTTATCATTAATATTATTTTTATCATTATATTTATTTTCATCATTAATATTTATTTTTATCATTAATATATATTTTTATCATTAATATATATTTTTATCATTAATATATATTTTTATCATTAATATTTATTTTTATCATTAATATATATTTTTATCATTAATATATATTTTTATCATTAATATTTATTTTTATCATTATTATTTATTTTTATCATTAATATTTATTTTTATCATTAATATATATTTTTATCATTAATATTTATTTTTATCATTAATATATATTTTTATCATTAATATTTATTTTTATCTTTAATATTTATTTTTATCATATATATATATTTTTATCATTAATATATATTTTTATCATTAATATATATTTTTATCATTAATATTTATTTTTATCATAATATTTATTTTTATCATTAATATATATTTTTATCATTAATATATATTTTTATCATTAATATATATTTTTATCATTATTATTTATTTTTATCATTATTATTTATTTTTATCATTAATATTATTTTATCATTAATATTTATTTTTATCATTAATATATATTTTTATCATTAATATATATTTTTATCATTAATATTTATTTTTATCATTAATATATATTTTTATCATTAATATATATTTTTATCATTAATATTTATTTTTATCATTAATATATATTTTTATCATTAATATTTATTTTTATCATTAATATTATTTTTATCATTAATATATATTTTTATCATTAATATTTATTTTTATCATTAATATATATTTTTATCATTAATATTTATTTTTATCATTAATATATATTTTTATCATTAATATATATTTTTATCATTAATATTTATTTTTATCATTAATATATATTTTTATCATTAATATTTATTTTTATCATTAATATTTATTTTTATCATTAATATTTATTTTTATCATTAATATTTATTTTTTATCATTAATATATATTTTTATCATTAATATATATTTTATCATTAATATATATTTTTATCATTAATATTTATTTTTATCATTAATATTTCTTTTTATCATTAATATTTATTTTTATCATTAATATATATTTTTATCATTAATATATATTTTTATCATTAATATATATTTTTATCATTAATATATATTTTTATCATTAATATATATTTTTATCATTAATATTTATTTTTATCATTAATATTTATTTTTATCATTAATATTTATTTTTATCATTAATATTTATTTTTTATCATTAATATATATTTTTATCATTAATATATATTTTTATCATTAATATATATTTTTATCATTAATATTTATTTTTACCATTAATATATATTTTTATCATTAATATATATTTTTATCATTAATATTTATTTTTATCATTAATATTTATTTTTATCATTAATATTTATTTTTATCATTAATATTTATTTTTTATCATTAATATATATTTTTATCATTAATATATATTTTTATCATTATTATTTATTTTTATCATTATTATTTATTTTTATCATTATTATTTATTTTTATCATTAATATTTATTTTTATCATTAATATTTATTTTTATCATTAATATTTATTTTTATCATTAATATATATTTTTATCATTAATATATATTTTTATCATTAATATTTATTTTTATCATTAATATATATTTTTATCATTAATATTTATTTTTATCATTAATATTTATTTTTTATCATTAATATATATTTTTATCATTAATATATATTTTTATCATTAATATATATTTTTATCATTAATATTTATTTTTATCATTATTTATTTTTATCATTAATATTTATTTTTATCATTAATATTTATTTTTATCATTAATATATATTTTTATCATTAATATATATTTTTATCATTAATATTATTTTTATCATTAATATATATTTTTATCATTAATATTTATTTTTATCATTAATATATATTTTTATCATTAATATATATTTTTATCATTAATATTTATTTTTATCACTAATATTTATTTTTATCATTAATATATATTTTTATCATTAATATATATTTTTATCATTAATATATATTTTTATCATTATTATTTATTTTTATCATTATTATTTATTTTTATCATTAATATTTATTTTTATCATTAATATTTATTTTTACCATTAATATATATTTTTATCATTAATATATATTTTTATCATTAATATTTATTTTTATCATTAATATATATTTTTATCATTAATATATATTTTTATCATTAATATTTATTTTTATCATTAATATATATTTTTATCATTAATATTTATTTTTATCATTAATATATATTTTTATCATTAATATATATTTTTATCATTAATATATATTTTTATCATTAATATTTATTTTTATCATTAATATTTTTTTATCATTAATATTTATTTTTATCATTAATATATATTTTTATCATTAATATATATTTTTATCATTAATATTTATTTTTATCATTAATATATATTTTTATCATTAATATATATTTTTATCATTAATATTTATTTTTATCATTAATATTTATTTTTATCATTAATATTTATTTTTATCATTAATATTTATTTTTATCATTAATATATATTTTTATCATTAATATATATTTTATCATTATATATATTTTATCATTAATATTTATTTTTATCATTAATATATATTTTTATCATTAATATATATTTTTATCATTAATATTTATTTTTATCATTAATATTTATTTTTATCATTAATATTTATTTTTATCATTAATATTTATTTTTATC
This sequence comes from Metacarcinus magister, assembly GCA_029783475.1. Taxonomy (NCBI): domain Eukaryota; kingdom Metazoa; phylum Arthropoda; class Malacostraca; order Decapoda; family Cancridae; genus Metacarcinus; species Metacarcinus magister. Next base: position 8,576,886 of record JAPQNM010000047.1, read on the forward strand.
ATTAATATATATTTTTATCATTAATATATATTTTTATCATTATATTTATTTTTATCATTATTATTTATTTTATCATTATATTTATTTTTATCATTAATATTTATTTTATCATTAATATTATTTTTATCATTAATATTTATTTTTATCATTAATATATATTTTTATCATTAATATATATTTTTATCATTAATATTTATTTTTATCATTAATATATATTTTTATCATTAATATTTATTTTTATCATTAATATTTATTTTTATCATTAATATATATTTTTATCATTAATATATATTTTTATCATTAATATATATTTTTATCATTAATATTATTTTTATAATTAATATATATTTTTATCATTAATATTATTTTTATCATTAATATATATTTTTATCATTAATATATATTTTATCATTAATATTATTTTTATCACTAATATTATTTTTATCATTAATATATTTATTTTTATCATTAATATATATTTTTATCATTAATATATATTTTTATCATTATATTTATTTTTATCATTATTATTTATTTTTATCATTAATATTTATTTTTCATCATTACTATTTATTTTTATCATTAATATATATTTTTATCATTAATATATATTTTTATCATTAATATTTATTTTTATCATTAATATATATTTTTATCATTATATATATATTTTTATCATTAATATTTATTTTTATCATTAATATATATTTTATCATTAATATATTTTTATCATTAATATGTTATTTTATCATCTAATATATTATTTTTATCATTAATATATATTTTTATCATTAATAATATTTTTATCATTAATATTTATTTTTATCATTATATATATTTTTATCATTAAATATATTTTTATCATTAATATATATTTTTATCATTAATATATATTTTTATCATTAATATTGATTTTTTATCATTATTATTATTTTTATCATTAATATCTCTATTTTTATCATTAATTTATTTTTATCATTAATATATATTTTTATCATTATATATATTTTTATCATTAATATTTATTTTTATCATAATATTATTTTTATCATTAATATTATTTTTTATCATTAATATTTATTTTTATCATTAATATATATTTTTATCATTAATATTTATTTTTATCATTAATATTTATTTTTATCATTAATATTATTTTTATCATTAATATTTATTTTTTATCATTAATATATTTTTATCATTAATCTATTTTTATCATTAATATTTATTTTTATCATTAATATTTATTTTTATCATTATTTTTATCATTATATTATTTTTATCATTAATATATATTTTATCATTAATATATTTTTTATCATTAATATATATTTTTATCATTAATATTTATTTTATCATTATATATATTTTTATCATTAATATTATTTTTTATATAATATATTATTTTTATCATTAATATATATTTTTATCATAATATATATTTTTATCATTAATATTTATTTTTATCATTAATATATATTTTATCATTAAATATATTTTTATCATTAATATATATTTTTATCATTAAATATATTTTATCATTAATATATATTTTTATCATTAATATTATTTTTTATCATAATATATATTTTTATCATTAATATATATTTTTATATTAATATTTATTTTTATCATTAATAATATTTTTATCATTAATAATATTTTTATCATTAAATTTTATTTTTATCATTAATAATATTTTTCAATTTAATATTTATTTTTATCATAATATATTATATTTTTATCATTAATATATATTTTTCTTAATATTTATTTTTATCATTAATATATATTTTTATCATTAATATTTATTTTTTATCATTAATATTTATTTTTATCATAATATTTATTTTTATCATAATATTTTTATCATTAATATTTATTTTTATCTTAATATATATTTTATCATTATATATATTTATCATTAATATTATATTTTATCATTATATTTTATTTTTATCATTAATAATTATTTTTATCATTAATATTTATTTTATCATTAATATTATTTTTATCATTAATATTTATTTTATCATTAATATATATTTATCATTAATATATTTTTATCATTAATATTTATTTTATCATTAAATATATTTTTTATCATTAATATTTATTTTTATCATTAATATATATTTTTATCATTAATATATATTTTTATCATTATATATATTTTTATCATATTATTATTTTATCATTATTATTTATTTTTATCATTAATATTTATTTTTATCATTAATATATATTTTTATCATTAATATTTATTTTTATCATTAATATATATTTATCATTAATATTTATTTTTATCATTAATATTTATTTTTATCATTAATATTTATTGTTATCACTAATATTATGTTTATCATTAAATATATTAATATCTATTTGTTTATCATTAATATAGATATTTTTATCATTAATATATATTTTATCATAATATATATTGTTATCAGTAATTTTATTTTTATCATAATATTATTTTATCATTATATATTGATTTTATCCTTGAATATATATTTTTATCATGAATAGTTATTTTATCCTCAATATTATTTTACATTAATATTATTTTATCATTAATATTATTTTTATATATCCCCATATTTTATCATTAATATTTATTTATCATTATATATATGTTATCCACTTCAATTCTTATTATTTTTATCATTAATATTATGTTTATCATTAATATTTATTTTATCATTAATATTTATTTTTATCATTAATATTTATTTTTATCATTAATATTATTTTTATCATTAATATATATTTTATCATTAATATATATTTTTATCATTAATATATATTTTTATCATTAATATTTATTTTTATCATTAATATATATTTTTATCATTAATATATATTTTTATCATTAATATTTATTTCTATCATTAATATATATTTTTATCATTAATATTTATTTTTATCATTAATATTTATTTTTATCATTAATATATATTTTTATCATTAATATATATTTTTATCATTAATATATATTTTTATCATTAATATTTATTTTATCATAATATTTATTTTTTATCATTAATATATATTTTTATCATTAATATTTATTTTTATCATTAATATATATTTTTATCATTAATATTTATTTTTATCATTAATATATATTTTTATCATTAATATATATTTTATCATTAATATTTATTTTTATCATTAATATATATTTTTATCATTAATATATATTTTTATCATTAATATATATTTTTATCATTAAAATATATTTTTATCATTTATATTTATTTTTATCATTAATATATATTTTTATCATTAATATTTATTTTATCATTAATATATTTTTATCATTAATATATATTTTTATCATTAATATTTATTTTTATCATTAATATATATTTTTATCATTAATATATATTTTTATCATTAATATTTATTTTTATCATTAATATATATTTTTATCATTAATATATATTTTTATCATTAATATATATTTTTATCATTAATATTATTTTTATCATTAATATATATTTTTATCATTAATATTTTTTTATCATTAATATATATTTTTATCATTAATATATATTTTTATCATTAATATATATTTTTATCATTAATATTTATTTTTATCATTAATATATATTTTTATCATTAATATATATTTATTATTTTTATCATTAATATTATTTTTATCATTAATATATATTTTTATCATTAATATTTATTTTTATCATTAATATTTATTTTTTATCATTAATATATATTTTTATCATTAATATTTATTTTTATCATTAATATATATTTTTATCATTATTATTTATTTTTATCATTATTATTTATTTTTATCATTAATATTTATTTTTATCATTAATATTTATTTTTATCATTAATATTTATTTTTATCATTAATATATATTTTTATCATTAATATATATTTTTATCATTAATATATATTTTTATCATTAATATATATTTTTATCATTAATATTTATTTTTATCATTAATATTTATTTTTATCATTAATATTTATTTTTATCATTAATATTTATTTTTATCATTAATATATATTTTTATCATTAATATATATTTTTATCATTAATATTTATTTTTATCATTAATATATATTTTTATCATTAATATTTATTTTTATCATTAATATATATTTTTATCATTAATATATATTTTTATCATTAATATATATTTTTATCATTATTATTTATTTTTATCATTAATATTTATTTTTATCATTAATATTTATTTTTATCATTAATATTTATTTTTATCATTAATATATATTTTTATCATTAATATATATTTTTATCATTAATATATATTTTTATCATTAATATTTATTTTTATCATTAATATATATTTTTATCATTAATATATATTTTTATCATTAATATTTATTTTTATCATTAATATATATTTTTATCATTAATATTTATTTTTATCATTAATATTTATTTTTATCATTATATATATTTTTATCATTATATATATTTTTATCATTAATATATATTTTTATCATTAATATATATTTTTATCATTAATATTTATTTTTATCATTAATATTATATTTTTATCATTAATATATATTTTTATCATTATATTTATTTTTATCATTAATATATATTTTTATCATTAATATTTATTTTTATCATTAATATATATTTTTATCATTAATATATATTTTTATCATTAATATTTATTTTTATCATTAATATATATTTTTATCATTAATATTTATTTTTATCATTAATATTTATTTTTATCATTAATATATATTTTTATCATTAATATATATTTTTATCATTAATATATATTTTTATCATTAATATTTATTTTTATCATTAATATTTATTTTTATCATTAATATTTATTTTTATCATTAATATTATTTTTATCATTAATATATATTTTTATCATTAATATTTATTTTTATCATTAATATTTATTTTTATCATTAATATATATTTTTATCATTAATATTTATTTTTATCATTAATATATATTTTTATCATTAATATTTATTTTTATCATTAATATATATTTTTATCATTAATATATATTTTTATCATTAATATATATTTTTATCATTAATATATATTTTTATCATTAATATATATTTTTATCATTAATATATATTTTTATCATTAATATTTATTTTTATCATTAATATATATTTTTATCATTAATATATATTTTTATCATTAATATTTATTTTTATCATTAATATATATTTTTATCATTAATATTTATTTTTATCATTAATATTTATTTTTATCATTAATATATATTTTTATCATTAATATTTATTTTTATCATTAATATATATTTTTATCATTAATATTTATTTTTATCATTAATATATATTTTTATCATTAATATATATTTTTATCATTAATATATATTTTTATCATTAATATTTATTTTTATCATTAATATTTATTTTTATCATTAATATATATTTTTATCATTAATATTTATTTTTATCATTAATATATATTTTTATCATTAATATATATTTTTATCATTAATATATATTTTTATCATTAATATATATTTTTATCATTAATATTTATTTTTATCATTAATATTTATTTTTATCATTAATATATATTTTTATCATTAATATTTATTTTTATCATTAATATATATTTTTATCATTAATATATATTTTTATTATTAATATTTATTTTTATCATTAATATTTATTTTTATCATTAATATTTATTTTTATCATTAATATTTATTTTTATCATTAATATATATTTTTATCATTAATATATATTTTTATCATTAATATATATTTTTATCATTAATATTTATTTTATATCATTAATATTTATTTTTATCATTAATATTTATTTTTATCATTAATATTTATTTTTATCATTAATATATATTTTTATCATTAATATATATTTTTATCATTAATATATATTTTTATCATTAATATATATTTTTATCATTAATATATATTTTTATCATTAATATATATTTTTATCATTAATATTTATTTTTATCATTAATATTTATTTTTTATCATTAATATTATTTTTATCATTAATATTTATTTTTATCATTAATATATATTTTTATCATTAATATTTATTTTTATCATTAATATATATTTTTATCATTAATATATATTTTTATCATTAATATATATTTTTATCATTATTATTTATTTTTATCATTAATATTTATTTTTATCATTATTATTTATTTTTATCATTAATATTTATTTTTATCATTAATATTTATTTTTATCATTAATATATATTTTTATCATTAATATATATTTTTATCATTAATATTTATTTTTATCATTAATATATATTTTTATCATTAATATTTATTTTTATCATTAATATATATTTTTATCATTAATATATATTTTTATCATTAATATATATTTTTATCATTATATTTATTTTTATCATTATATTTATTTTTATCATTAATATTTATTTTTATCATTAATATTTATTTTTATCATTAATATATATTTTTATCATTAATATATATTTTTATCATTAATATTTATTTTTATCATTAATATATATTTTTATCATTAATATATATTTTTATCATTAATATATATTTTTATCATTAATATATATTTTTATCATTATTTATTTTTATCATTAATATATATTTTTATCATTAATATTTATTTTTATCATTAATATATATTTTTATCATTAATATATATTTTTATCATTAATATATATTTTTATCATTAATATATATTTTTATCATTAATATATATTTTTATCATTAATATATATTTTTATCATTAATATTTATTTTTATCATTAATATATATTTTTATCATTAATATATATTTTTATCATTAATATTTATTTTTATCATTAATATTTATTTTTATCATTAATATATATTTTTATCATTAATATATATTTTTATCATTAATATATATTTTTATCATTAATATATATTTTTATCATTAATATTTATTTGTATCATTATTATTTATTTTTATCATTAATATTTATTTTTATCATTAATATTTATTTTTATCATTAATATTTATTTTTATCATTAATATATATTTTTATCATTAATATATATTTTTATCATTAATATTTATTTTTATCATTAATATTTATTTTTATCATTAATATTTATTTTTATCAAAAATATATATTTTTATCATTAATATATATTTTTATCATTAATATATATTTTTATCATTAATATTTATTTTTATCATTAATATTTATTATTATAATTATTAATATTTATTTACTCCAACAGCAACACTTCCTTAACATGTATTATTATTAATTTCAAAACCTTTAACTTCAATATAAGTTTTCGTGGATTTGTGATGAAAATGGATTCGTGAAATTTTTGGCCCGAAGATTTCCACCAGAATTTGAGTCCAAAATAGTTTAGTCATTTTACAAGTAAAGTATTAGTCCTACAACAAAGATGTATAGAAACAAAGTTGTTCAGCTTGACAAGTTCTATCTGATGGTGTCATCCGTTTGTAAATTACTCTTTTGGTTTAGGAGAAAAATGTAATTAAGTAGAAGTTTCGTGTAAAATACAAATATATCAATATCTCCATTACTTACATTCCAATTACATTCTAGTAAAGCTCAAAGGAACGGGCGTCTCCTGCTCTATATTTACTATTACGGATGTTTTTTACGTAAACCTCATACTTTTCGAGTTATTTTGAGAAACATGATTTCACTAAAAAAATCTAAGGTGACACCCTTGAAAATTTCGTGAAAATTTTCCACACCTCAGAATATCATGAAAATTTGTACCTAAAGGTTTTCAGTCAAACTGAACACGAATCTGGACTCAGTTTCATCATTACTATAATATTAAACACTATATACGCATGTGTGATACGCCTAAAACTATTTATTCTCTCTATTTATCTCTCTATCTCTATCGCGCTCTCTCTCTCTCTCTCTCTCTCTCTCTCTCTCTCTCTCTCTCTCTCTCTCCTCTCTCTCTCTCTCTCTCTCTCTCTCTCTCTCCCCACTCTCCAAACTCCTACAGCAAAATCATAATATTCTCCCCCTCCTCCCCCTCCCCCTCCTCCTCCTCCTCCTCCTCCTCCTCCTTTGTGTCTTCCTTCTTAAATAGTCTTCAGTGGACCAATTAGCGCCAATATTTATTTTTATCATTAATATTTATTTTTATCATTAATATTTATTTTTATCATTAATATTTATTTTTATCATTATATTTATTTTTATCATTATTTATTTTTATCATCATATTTATTTTTATCATCATATTTATTTTTATCATCAATATTTATTTTTATCATTAATATTTATTTTTATCATTAATATTTATTTTTATCATTAATACTTATTTTTGTCATTAATACTTATTTTTGTCATTACTATTCATTTTTATCATTATTTATTTTTATCATCAATATTTATTTTTATCATTATTATTTATTTTTATCATTAATATTTTTTTATCATTAATATTTATTTTTATCATTAATATTTATTTTTATCATT
>JAPQNM010000047.1:8610110-8620110 GCA_029783475.1 Metacarcinus magister
TGTGTGTGTGTGTGTGTGTGTGTGTGTGTGTGTGTGTGTGTGTGTGTATGATTTTTATTATAGGTGAAAAAAATATTTGTATATACGTTTTTTTTGTGATTAATTTTTGTTTTTTCGTCGTTTACATAAATATCTTGGTGATGTTATTATTATTTCTTTTTTTGTGTGTTAAAGGACGCGATTCTGGGGGGTGGGGGGTGATTTGTGAGTTTTCCGTTATTTTATTATTTTTTATGGATTTTATGGTTGTGAAAAGACTGACCGTGTGTTTTTCCTTTTTATTATACTATCACGGGTTCAGTGTGTGTGTGTGTGTGTGTGTGTGTGTGTGTGTGTGTGTGTGTGTGTGTGTGTGTGTGTGTGTGTGTTCAGTGTGCGTGAGAGTCCCTTCCCTTTTCTTCCCTTTGCCTTTTTTTCCCTTCTTATTTTCCTATTCCCTCCATTCTCTCTTCCTCTCTTTCTATCCCTTCCCTACTTCTTCCTTTTCACACCTGTCTTCATTTCTTCTCTTCCTATCCTTTATCTCTCTTTACTCTGTTCCACCTTTCACTCTTGTTTTTACCACTTCCTATTATTCCCTTTTTCTACTTCGTGCTTCTCATCCTTTTCCTATTCCCTATCCCTCACTTCCTCCTCTTTATTTCCTTTCTCTATGTTTCTCTATGTCTTCTCTTTTGCTCTCCTCTCCTTCCGCTCTTTTTCATTCGTTTTTTTATTCAATCCAATTGCTGTTTCCTTCTTTCTATTCTCTCTTTTTACTTTTCCTTCTCCTTTTTTCATCTTCTCTTGCATTTCCTTCTTTCCCTTTTCCTCTCTTATTTTTCGTTGTTGTGTGTCTCTCCTTCCTCCTGGTATTTTTTCCTCATCGCCTCGCTCTCTTCCCTTCCTTCCCATTCGTCCTGTTCGCTCCGCCCCTCCCGCGTCCCCTTCTTGCCAGGTCCCGAGAGTAGGTCAGGCTGGCGCCACGTCAGCGACTCAGCACTGGGTCAGCATAACCAACTGTGTGTGTGTGTGTGTGTGTGTGTGTGTGTGTGTGTGTGTGTGTGTGTGTGTGTGTATGTATGCGTGTGTGTATGTGTATGTGTGTGTGTGTGTGTGTGTGTGTGTGTGTGTGTGTGTGTGTGTGTGTGTGTGTGCACGTGCTGTGGAGGAAGGGCTGAGGTGCTGCAACATAGGCGGGGGAGTGGGTGTCAGGTGGTGGTGGTGTGGTGCTCCTACTGTTGCATGACTCACCCGCCCTCACCCAGCCCCTGCACAACACCCATCGCCTTTCTTCTTTGCCCTGCCTCACCCTGCCTCACCCTATACACACTGCCACCACCCCCAAATACTGGGTTCCGGGGGTAAAGGTTTATATTTGGGTTCATCTGTCATGTATGTTTGGCTAGAAATGAGAGATTAAGTAAAATCATTGTGGAGGGAGGCCAAGGGTGGAGACGAGGTGGTGCTGCGTCCTGCCTCTGCGCACCTCCAACACTCGTGCAGCCGCCAACGATGCCTTGCAAAACGACACTTCTCCACACAAAATTTCCCTCAATGTTCCTTAATCTTGTTTGCATGGACAGCGTTTGTTGGAGACGAGGGTTGTTTTGGGTGTGTGTGGGTGTGGGTGTGCACAGCCGGGAAGCCCTTGGCTGCGGCGTGTTTTCGTTCTGGAAGGATCGCAGGTCTTTGCGTCAAGGCAGCGAGGCGGGGAGTGCGGTACAATACCTGCAGAGCCACTCCTGGCAACCAGGGTGGCTCCCAGTCAGAAGGTCCATTGTGAGCCAGACTTGTGAGCAGTGAACACCGCGCGGCTGTAAACGCTGTGATCAGTTTGTACCCGAGGAGGCTGAGGACCTGGCCATGCTGGAGGCATCGTAATGGCCGGGGGGTGCGGCGACCAGTGACGAACGGGCGGGAGGAACTATTGAGTGAGGCGAGGACGGAGGTGTGGCGGGTGTGGCCCAGTGTTACGGACACGGTTTGACGGGCCGCGGGCCACCTCCCCGCCGCCCGCACCATGGCCGCCCACTGAGGCCACCCACCCAGCCGCCCCAGCCACACCGCACACTCCCGCCACGGATAACATGCTTAAGGTGACCCCAGGCGTCTCGTCTTCATCGTGACCTCATTTTTCTTCATCGTTCGTGACTTCCCTTCCCCCCCACCCCCTCTCAGGAACTATACCTCCCCCCCCTCACCAAGGTCCCAAGTCGATGCCCTCCCTTGGGCCTGCCGTGAGCCGTGGGTGTGGTACTGCTCATTCTCTCCACCCTCCTCCTCACCCCTCCACCCCAGCATTCCACAATGACCTCCACTACTGTCCTCCAGCCTCCACTGCGTCATTTCTACATCCACCTCCTCTCCTCCATCCTACATAAACCATTTTTCCTTCACCTCTTCTATTTACGTTATTTTTCCTTCCATAATGATTTTTTTTCCACCTTTTTTTCATTACACCTCTTATTAAGATGTCCTTCTAACTCTAAGTCCACTCCCTCCTCCACACTCATTCTAACCCATAGTTGCTGCCACTGCATTCCATTCACAACTGCAACAGCAATAACACTTAACAATTTTTTCATTATCCATATAATTTGTTTGTGCTTATCTGACTATTGGATCTAAAGGCTATACACAAATACACATACACACATATAATCTCACATACACGCGCGCGCACGCACACACACACACACACACACACACACACACACACACACACACACACACACACACACACACACACACACACACACACACACACACACACACACACACACACAGCGATGGCCATGTAATGTTATGAAAAAGAGACAGCGTGAAGGGAGGAGGACGAGAAGGAGGAGGAGGAAGAAGAGGAGAGGCAGAGGAGGGGGGAAGTAAACTCATTGATCATCCCCTCCTTCCCTCCCTCCCTACTTCTCCTCTTCCCACCTCTCCCTCCTCGCCTCCCTCCCTCCTTACCGACCTAGCTGCTCCACCACCGCCCACGGCATACTGTTGGAAAGAGGAGGAGGAGGAGGAGGAGGAGGAGGAGGAGGAGGAGGAGGAGGAGGAGGTGGTGGTGGTGGAGGTGGAGAAGGAGGAGGAGGAAGAAGAAAAGAAGATATTGAATAAATTGTATTGTTACTTTATCTGTTGCTTCCTTTCTTTCTTGTGTGTCCTTCCTATTCTTTGCTTCGCCTCCCTTTTCGTTTATGCGTCTCTTTTTCCCCCTCTTTCTCTTCTTCCTCCTCCTCCTCCTCCTCCTTCTCCTCCTCTTCCTCGTCCTCTTCCTCCTCCTCTTCCTCTTCCTCTTCCTCTTCCTCTTCCTCTTCCTCTTCCTCCTCCTCCTCCTCCTCCTCCTCCTCTTCCTCCTCCTCTTCCTCCTCCTCCTCTTCCTCTTCCTCCTCCTCTTCCTCCTCCTCCCTCTTCTCCTCCTCTTTCTCCTCCCTTTCTCACTGGTGCAGTACTTAGTGTCAATGAGCACTGATCACGTGATACACGCACACACACACACGCTCTCTCTCTCTCTCTCTCTCTCTCTCTCTCTCTCTCTCTCTCTCTCTCTCTCTCTCTCTCTCTCTCTCTCTCTCTCTCTCTCTCTCTCTCTCTCTCTCTCTCTCTCTTTCAAAGAAATAAGAAAAAAACACTGGTGGAAGAGGAATAAGGGAAAGGATGAAATAGAAAAGAGGAAGAAGGAAAAAATATTAGTTGAGCAGCAGGAAAAATAGAAAGAGGAGGAGAAGGAGGATAAAACGAAGGAAATATAAAGAATATAAAATATAAAGAATAAAGAGAAATAAGGCATATATAGAAAGCAAATAAATGGCGATAGAGAAGGAAAAGGAAACAGTTTAGGAGAAGAAAAAGCAGAATGGTAATTGAGATATAAAGGAGACAGAGATAAAGCATTAGAAGTAGCAGAGGAAAAAGAAACAGATGAAAAAGAAAGAGTAGGATGAGAAGGAAAAGAATAAATGGAGGGTGAAAAAAAAAAGGAGGAGGATGAAGATATTTTTGTTATATATGTGAGGATCAGAGAAGGTCGTATATGTCATTTTAGTCCCAAAGGAGTGTTAGGCGAGTACGGTGGTGGTTGTGCTACACTCTCTCTCTCTCTCTCTCTCTCTCTCTCTCTCTCTCTCTCTCTCTCTCTCTCTCTCTCTCTCTCTCTCTCTCTCTCTCTCTCTCTCTCTCTCTCTTCGATCTTGTGCATTAGTGTGTCGCAGTATGATGTTTGTGGCGTGCATGTTGTTGTTGTTATTGTTGTTGTTTTTATCATCATAATTACTTCTACTACTACTACTACTAATCCGTCTACTACTACTACTACTACTACTACTACTACTACTACTACTACTACTACTACTACTACTACTATTGGTACTACTATTTTCTTTTGTTTTCTTGTTATTTTCAATTTTTTTTTTTTAATATTTGTGACGCCAAGTAATCATCCTTAACATCAGTCTTCAATTAATCCTCACTAATCGTTCTCCTTTTTCCCCCTTTTCCTTTTTTCCCATTATTTTCCGTAATCCCTCTCCCTTTTTTGTCTGTGGCTCGTTGTGTCGCATTAAGATTATTGACAAGTGTATGTGTGTGTGTGTGTGTGTGTGTGTGTGTGTGTGTTGTGTGTGTGTGTGTGTGTGTGTGTGTGTGTTTTACCATGTGGATATTGCAGTGTGTTGACTGACTATGTTTTACTGCAGTGTACCCAAATGTGTTGCGTTGCGCGCGCTGTATGTCTGTCTGTGTGTGTGTGTGTGTGTCTGTGTGTGTGTGTGTGTGTGTGTGTGTGTGTGTGTGTGTGCGTGTGTGTGCGTGTGCGCGCGTTGCGTCTCCTTTTCGTGTTGTGTTCTACTTTTTTAGGTAGTGTTGCGTGTTGGAAATATTTATTTTAGTCTCCTTTTTTTGTGTTACTGAATGGGTTTTTTCCTCGTGTTATCTCCTCCCTCCAGTGTCTCCTACTTTACTTCTATCTTTATCAATTATTTATATTACCATCTAATCCATTTTTTTCATTAAGTTTTTTTCTTTTATCTCTTTTTATGCCTTCATATCTCTTTAACGTTTTTGTGTTTATGGTTATTTTGAATATTTTACTTGTGTTTTATTATTAATTTTCTATAGTATTTTCTTTATCAATTCACTTTTCTGTATTTGCAATTAATGTTTTTTGTTTTCTCTTTTTTTTCCCGTTTCTTTGTTTATAGTTTTTTTTTAATATTCATTGTTGTATTTTCATTGTTTGAGTTTGTTTTCCCCTTTGCTTCGTTGTGTTGTTATCTGTGTTATCCCATTCTCCTCACCATTTGATTTCCACTTCATAATCCTTTGTTTTGTTAGGTTATTACCAATTTGTGTAGTTATCTTGCTATGTTACTTCATGGTGTTATTGCTCATCTGTTTTCATTCAACTTAACTTTTTTTTTACATATCTATAGTTTACAATCAAGTCATTTAATTTTCCTGTTTCTTTCTTCCTTCATGTCTCACATTTACTTTTTTTTATTATCATATCTTTTTGTATACATTTTAATTTGTTTTCTTACCATTCGTTATCTTTTTTGTATTTTTTTGTTGTTAATTCTTTGTTACCTCTTTTCGTATGTTCTTATAGTTGCCTTATTTTCCTCCTTACTTTCTGTTCTCTTATGCTTTTTTGGGGAAATTTTCGATGCTTTCTTCTCCTATGTTATTACAGTTGCATTGTTCTGCCCCTTACCTTCTGTTCTTCTTTACGTTTTAGTTAACATTTTCATTATTTTTGTCGCTTATTTTCTTATGATTGCATTATTTTGTGTGCATAAAGGAAGTGATATCAATGCCTACTGAGCCCTGTGGTTACCTTAAGGCCTTGTTATGCAAACGTGGCTGGATCAAACCGTAGACTTTTTTCTTCTTCTCTCTCTCTCTCTCTCTCTCTCTCTCTCTCTCTCTCTCTCTCTCTCTCTCTCTCTCTCTCCTCTCTCTCTCCTCTCTCTCTCTCTCTCTCTCTCTCTCTCTCTCTCTCTCTCTCTCTCTCTCTCTCTCTCTCTCTCTCTCTCTCTCTCTCTCTCTCTCTCTCTCTCTCTCTCTCTCTCTCTGTGTATGTGTGCGTTCGAGCGTGTGCAATATACAATTTCATGTTCTTCCTTCCTTACACCTCGTCACATCCTTCCTCACTTCCTCCTCCTCCTCCCCCCCTCTTCTTCCTCCTCCTCCTTTACCTCCTCCATTCCTCATCCTCGTCTTCTTCCTCCCCTACCTTCTCTTCTTAATACCAAACCAATTTATCTTCATCTCTCCGCCTTCAATTTCAAGACTAATTATGAGATGGCTCTTTTTAATATGATTCACGGTCAAAATAAATGTCTAAAAGTATTAATTCCTGTCATTGTCATTTTTTTAATATTATTTTTTAGTTTATTGAATAGATATTTCTTGTTGTTGTGTACGATACTGTAGTTTTTATGTAATTGTGGATGAAAATCTCTTATGATGGCAATGTTCTGTTATTCAGCTACGGGAATTTTTATAGTATTTACATCGTCATCAACTTTATGAGACTAAACAAAATAATAATACTGTATTCTAATCCTTCATGTTTTTTTTATTTTTTTTATTTACTAACATCCCAAGTACTCTAATTTACTTGTTTCCAAAGTACTCAAATACATTATCATCAAAAGTACTCACGTCTGTACAGAGATTAGCAGGTTTTGGGGCGAACGTGAGGGGAGGGATGGTGGGGAGATTACACTGTTAGGGAAGATGATAAGAGAGAAAGAACTCTGTCCATTATAAGAGGAGTGACTATCGATTTGGAGGAGGAATAACTACGTTGTGACTGTAAAAGAAGATTAAGTGGGTCATTTATGAACTCCCCAAAGAAATAAAAAGGCGCTTTGGTCGTTTATAAAATAGGAATAACTAGGTCAACCATGCCACGTCAATTGTATTATAAGTTTATTAATTGACTCAGTTATGTCATCCTTTTGATTATTATCGTTAAAGGAATACTAATTGTCATATTTAAAGTAGGAGTTGAATAGTCATTAATAGAAGCGAGAAATGAAAGTGTCTATTAAGCAAATGAATATAAGATAAAGATATGAAGCTCTCGGTTGTGTGGCCGAGTGACCGGCTTGTGTGTGTGTGTGTGTGTGTGTGTGTGTGTGTGTGTGTGTGTGTGTGTGTGTGTGTGTGTGTGTGTGACCTGTGACCTTGGCTTGTGCGTGACCTGCTGGGAGGGAAGGAGGGAGAAAAATTAGGCGGGAGAGAGAGAGAGAGAGAGAGAGAGAGAGAGAGAGAGAGAGAGAGAGAGAGAGAGAGAGAGAGAGAGAGAGAGAGAGAGAGAGAGAGAGAGAGGACGCAGCTCGTGTATAATGGGGGAAAAAAAGTGTTAGTGTTGCAAGGGTGTTTGTGTTGCTTGTGTAATGTTGCGTTTTGCTTCACTGTGTTCGTTAAGGATGTGTTGTGTTGCGTTGTGTTGTGTTGTGTTGTGTTGTGTTGTGTTATGTTTGTGTTGCAGTGTGTGTTTCAGCGACTATGTGTATGTGTGTAGAGGGAATGTTTCTATTGTTGTTGTTGTTGTGTTGTTTCGTTCCCTCCTTTTCGCTCTTATTTTGGTGTGGTGGTGGTGGTGGTGGTGGTGGTGGTGGTGGTGGTGGTGGTGGTGGTGGTGGTGTTTCTGGTACTAGTGAGCGTGATCTTGCTACTCTTTTTTTTTTTAATGTTTTTGCTGTTATTGTCGTTGTTGTTATAAAAGGTATTGGGGATAATGGTGATGGTATTATTTGATCGTTTTCATAAATCCTTCCGCTACACTTTATCTATTTTATGACGTACGTTGTGTCTTCCATATATATCCGTATCGATCCTACGTAGATTCTGTGACTCTTGGATTGTGGAGATGCTGATGATGATGATGATGATGGTTGTAGTGGTGGTGATGATTTAAGTGTTTTAATAGTAGTAGGTATTATTGTAAGAGTAGGAGGAGGAGCAGTTGCAGTAAAAATAGTAGTATCAACAAGAGGAGGAGGAGGAGGAGAAGGAGGAGGAGGAGGGGGGGGGGTTAGTAGCTACCTTTGTAGTGAAGCAGATGGCGTCAGCAAGTGGCAAGGGACGGCAGCAAAGGTCACACTGTCTAAAGAGTTTGCATGCGTGACCGACACTTTTCTCTCCCTCCTTCCTTCCTTCTCTCCCTCGCTTCCTCCCTCCCTTTTACCTCTCTCTTTCCTTCCTTCTCTCTTTCCATTCCTCCCTACCTCTTTCTCTCCTTCCCTCCGTCACTCCCTCCCTTCGTTCCTTCACCAATTCCTTTGCTGGACCGTCTTTTCTGCATGCCACTCACTCTCCCTCCCTCCCTCCCTCCTTCCTTCCTCTGCTGCCGTCTTTACAACACCCCCTTGCTGAGACGATGGTCCGTCGCCGCTGCTGCACGGTACTGGGTCAGACCGTTCCGTGGCGATGCGGTGCTGAGTGTAAGACTTTTACTGCTGATTACACTACTGCCAAGCGGCTATTTGCTTCTGATGGAGTGTTGGGCAGTGAGCTTTCTCTTTCTAGCTCACTGACGCACCTCGCTATTCACCTGCTGCCACTGCTCTCCTCCTCCTCCTCCTCCTCCTCCTCCTCCTCCTCCTCCTCCTCCTAATCCTAATCTTAATCCTAATCCTACTCTTTCTATGTTCCTCCCTGTCCTTTCGCTTGTCGTTGGTCTAATTTTCCCTTTCATTCTCATTAACTTCCTCCTCCTCCTCCTCCTCCTCCTCCTCCTCCTCCTCCTCCTCCTCCTCCTCCTCCTCCTCCTCCTCCTCCTCCTCCTCCTGTCTTGCTCCTTCTTTACTGTTGCAAGAGTCGTTCTGCGGTTCTGTTGTTGAATCAGCTAATTGTCTCGGTGTCTTGCTAACTCGTGCGCCTTCTTGCTGCTGCTGATGATGATGATGAGGATGATATTCCTGTGTGCTGACTTCGTTGTTGTTAGTCTGTCTGCTGAAGGAGAGACCACCTGCATACTGAGAACTTTAATCAGCAAAGCCAGGACCTTCATTCCCTTCCCTTCTCCCTCCCCTCCCCTTCCCTTCTTCCCCAAAATCCCTTAGCTTCTCTTCATTCCTCAAGTCTTCATCTTTCGTCTTCCTTCCCGTTTCTTGTTTTTTCTTTCTCCCTCTGTATTATGTTGAGTATTCCTTGCATTCCTCATTCCTTCTTTTTTCTTTATTTTTCTTTTTCTTCAATTTCTTTTTATTTTCTTCCTTCTCATTTTCTTCTTCTCCTCCTCCTCCTCCTCCTCCTCCTCCTCCTCCTCCTCCTCCTCCTCCTCCTCCTCCTCCTCCTCCTCCTCCTCCTCCTCCTCCTCCTCCTCCTCCTTCCTCCTCCTCCTCCTCCTCCTCCTCCTCCTCCTCCTCCTCCTCCAGATCCCCCCTCCTCCCCCCCTCCTCCTCCTCCAAGCCTTTGTCACCGCTGCCTTCACCTTAACTTTCTGCTCCTGGACTGAATTTTCCGCTGAAATGGAATAAGAATCACGCTGGTCCCTCTGCCAAGGTCACGGGATTTTGAGTTTCTTTTTCCATGGCCTTCACACACACACATTACTTTATCGAATCACTATTTCCTTTTAAACATATGACTGGCCTTTTTTTCTTTTTCTTTTTGTACATAAATAACTTAGTATAGGGAACCGTATTTCGCCATTTATTTATTTATTTATTTTTATATATCTTATCAATGTATTACTAACCCTACAGTGCATACGGCGGGGCGGGGGTGGAGGGAAATAAGAGTCTGTTAAAGTAGCTCACGGAAAAGGGAAAACACTTGGAAACTTAATCATGAGCTGTGTGTTGCTTGTGAATTAAGAAGAGATGAGGCTATTACACGGTGGATGTTTGTGTCGAGGTGAGAAGATTTGTTGAGGAAGAAAAGGTTACGTTTGCATAATTGTGGTGAAGAGAAATGAAAAGGACTTGGATGATGTGATGAAGAGCTGCGGTTTTGTTCCTTATTTATCTCTTATCTTAGTTTTATTGGTTTGATTCTAGTT
>JAPQNM010000047.1:8625110-8632610 GCA_029783475.1 Metacarcinus magister
TTATCTTTCCCCCCCCACCACCCACCCACCGGTTGTCATTGTTAATGTGTTTAGTGTTGATGTTGTAATTAATGTTGTTGTTAGTATTGTTGATGTTTGTTTTATTAGACTGATTTGTAGTTTTTTTTTTCTCTTCTTATATTCTGTCTCCCTCTCTCATATTAGTGTTGGTTTTTATCTCTTACTAATGACTTACTTTTTTCAGCCTGTGCAGTGTTTTTGATCGTGTTGGATGGTGTGTTTTTTGATGTACTGTGTCCCTCTGCCCCAATTCTCCTCCCATTTCTCTCTTACTTTCCTTTTTTTTTGCAATTTTCATGTGTGTGTGTGTGTGTGTGTGTGTGTGTGTGTGTGTGTGTGTGTGTGTGTGTGTGTGTGTGTGTATACGTGTATTTTTTCATTGTGATTGTTATTACTGTTATTGATTTTATGTATACATGTAATTTCTTATTATCTTCACTCCAGTTGGTATTTCTATCATTTTTATTTGGTCAATTTTTTGCTTATTATTCGACTCTCTTTTTATCCCTTCATTTTATTTCACTCTTGATGGTGATGATGACGATGATGATGGTGACGTTTCAGGTGTGTTTATATATTACTATTTTATGTTACTTTTATGTTACTCATCCCTCCCCCCCCAACGCACACATACATCTATAAGCAGCCATTCCTTCTCTTCTGGGACTCCTTAGTGTGTTCTGTCGACTTTTTAAACTATTGTGTTGCTCCCTTTTCAATTAGCTTCTTTCTTTAAATTTAAGTGGTTTCTTTTCGTCCTCTTAAGATTATATTATATTCTTCTCTTCCTCTCCCTTTTTGGACACTTTGTTCCATGCCCTTTCAAAGACCCCTTAAAATGTTTTGTATTTTCCCTTAAGATTCTTCTTCCTTTTCTTCTTTTGTTTTCTTCTTTTTCGTCTCTCTCTCTCTCTCTCTCTCTCTCTCTCTCTCTCTCTTCTCTCTCTCTCTCTCTCTCTCTCTCTCTCTCTCTCTCTCTCTCTCTCTCTCTCTCTCTCTCTCTCTCTCTCTCTCTCTCTCTCTCTCTCTCTCTCTCTCTCTCTCTCTCTCTTTAATTACTTAGTTTTGCATTCTCTTGAGAGCATTTAAAATATTGTCCTTCTCCCTTAATATTTTTCGTCTCTGCTTTTAACATGCTCCTTCTTTTCCCCTTTATATTGTATTAGTCCTCCATTATCTCTCTCTCTCTCTCTCTCTCTCTCTCTCTCTCTCTCTCTCTCTCTCTCTCTCTCTCTCTCTCTCTCTCTCTCTCTCTCTCTCTCTCTCTCTCTTTTCACCCGCTTCAATAATTCAGTCTTCCCCCCCTCACAGCCCCCTTACTATTCTATCTGGAGGCTTGAATTATTCCGTCCTCCTCCCCCGTGTCCTTCCATTTCCCCCTTTCTCAACCTCCCTTTCCACCCCTTTTTGCACCGTATATGAGCATTTAAAAACTTATCTTAAAGTATAGTCTGCCTCTTAAATTGAATGACACACACACACACACACACACACACACACACACACACACACACACACACACACACACACACACACACACACACATTTTTTTTGCATATTCCATAATTTTTTCCCATTATTGGCTCGTTTTCAGAAAGTATATTGGCTTTTTATTAATGTAATGTTTTGTCTAATCTTAACTCCCACCCTCCCAAGTTCGCTTTCACCTTCTCTTTCTCTCCCTCCTTGACCCCCTCTCTCCCTCCCTTCCTTCTTCCCTCCCTGTCTTTTCCTCCGTTGATAAATAAGTACCTCGCTTTTTTATTTATTTTTTATTTATTTATTTATTTTTTATTATATACCTTTCCTCCCCCTTTGCATCGTCCACCCCTTTCCCAAGTCGCCCTCGCCTCGCCCTTTGCCCCTTGTATGTGTTGCATTCAGTCTCCTTCCTTCTTATTGAAATATTGAGTGATGTTTCATTACTCTTCCTCAATTGTGTGATCGTGATGGCTGTCGATGGCCGGACTGACACAAGCCTCATTCTCTTATCCTGCTGTTCTATTAGTAATCTCTCTCTCTCTCTCTCTCTCTCTCTCTCTCTCTCTCTCTCTCTCTCTCTCTCTCTCTCTCTCTCTCTCTCTCTCTCTCTTTCTTTCTCTTTCTCTCTTGGTTTCTTCTTCTAAGTCTTGTATGTTTATATCCTTCCCTTTCATTCCCTATTTCTACTTTTTTTTTGTGTGTTGTTTTGATTTCTCGTTCGTTTAGTCATATTTCTCTTTTTATTCTTATCCTTTTCAATTCTCTTTTTTAACTCTTTTTTTGTGTTTATTCTCTACTTTAGTCTTTCTTATTTGTTTTGGTTTCTCTTTTGTGATTCTTTTTTCAACAACTTTTTCATGTCATCCTTATATAATGTTGCTTTTCTCCCCTCTTTTTATTCTCCATTTTGGTTCTCCTCTATGGTTCCTTTTTTGGGTGGAAACGGTCTTTTCACCCCCTTTTAACACCTTGCAACCTCATTCCCATCTCCCTCTCTTCATCACTTCCTCCTTCTGCTGTCTCTCCCTCTCTCTCTCTTCCCCCTTTTTCCCTCTTTCCAGCCTCCCTAAAGAGTGTGCTTCCGTGTTGTAGGTTGTTTCAATGCCTCTTTAATGATCCCCTTTAGACTGTGTGCTTGTGTATTCTCTCGCCCCCTTAATGTGCTTCTTTCATCACCCTTCAACGCGTTTTTTTGTCCAAGCTCTTTTTCTTTTTTTTGTCTCTTACTTTTCTCTTTGACATAATGTTCTGGTCCGTCCTGTGTTGTGTGTTCTGTGTGTGTGTGTGTGTGTGTGTGTGTGTGTGTGTGTGTGTGTGTGTGTGTGTGTGTGTGTGTGTGTGTGTGTGTGTGTGTGTGTGTGTTTGTATGTGTGTGTATTTCAAAGAAGTGTTTTATACGGGCCTTTCTCCACGTACCTAAACATAATTTTTTTCTCTTTGCTTTTATCTATTTTACCCACACAAGAAAAACAACTAATACGCAACGGAATAAAAAAAATAAAGGAGAGACAGGACTGACAAGCAAAGAGAGAGAAAAATAACACCATTAAAAAACCTTTACATGGACCATAACTAGGCTCGGTTACATTCAATCATTACCATTGCCAAGGGAAGCCCCACCGTGCTTTGTCACTCAACCTAGCTAGCAATACACATCAGTAACACCAGATCGCCTCCCTTCCTACTATTTGAACACCTTTAAGAGAGGAGTATCAGAACGCCTCTAATACTAAACTGACAAACCCTTACATGATTTTCTCTATATACTATCTGGCATTAGGAATTTCAGTGGACTTTTTTTTTGTTCATAAGTATATTTTTTGTAGCTCTATTCCAGTGTCACATATGTTAAAAATAATGTATAGTCACTTCTCCTGCTAGTGCTCCCCCCAAAGAATTTTTTTCGCTCATTCGTATAGGTGAAATAGGATTTATGGTAGAAGTTGGAATGTAACCCATAACTGTGGTTGCTGATTTCCTTACCTATGGTCTCGCGATTTCCTTACCTGCGTTTTCGCCACTATGGTGTTATCAGTTAAATTCTAATATAAAAAGGATAAAGGAAAGTTAATTTTTAAACTAATATTACACTCGTACTCAATGGTATTCCTCTCATTCCCATACGATAAAAAATAAATTCAAATCGTAGTCTGATATTTGCTGGATTAAAAAATAGTAACAGATTATACAATGCAATACAATCTATGTATATTGATTTTCCTGTGACTGCAATGTATTTGATAATCTGGTTAGTGTCAGAAGAATTAATGTGAAATATAAAAAAAAAATATTCACAGCATATTTAGCAGTTTTAGAATAGTACGTTTTATTCATCACTATTTAAATAGATATCCAGCTAATCAATCACATTAAAAAAAAAGTTTCACTCGACATTACTATCTAGCTTGTGTATTGGCGTAAAAAGTAGTGTTTGGATCGCGATATGAAGATTTTTCACCCATCAATGTGCGAACGATTTTTTCTTTTAAGTTTGTCTCACATACGTTAGTATTTGTGTTGGATTGAGAAGCAACACTGAAGAAGGAATGTGTTGTTTTTCACCCATGATTATGAGTTACTTATAGTCTCTCTCACCTTAATTCTGAGCAACAGCATTAAAGGGAGTTATGTAGAGTTTGCGTTTTGTACTGCGAGTGACAAGCGATATTGTGAGTTGACGTCCCCAAACACACACACACACATATATATATATATACACACACATACATACACATACACAGGTCGCGATTAATTTATGAGGGAATAGAGGAGAATTATGCCCGTGTAAACCATATCTTTATGTGTGTGTGTGTGTGTGTGTGTGTGTGTGTGTACAGGTCTTTCTACAGTGTGTGATGCCCTTTCCCATGAGTGTGTTTCTGTTTCCATTACTAATACTCCCCCGTTAATGTGCTTGTGTGTCTTTACTCCACAAACTTCAATACATGTGCTTATTTATTCATCTCCTCTCCAGAATATCTTTTGCAGCGGCTATTGTCCCCTTAATAGCTTGTTTCTTTCCCCTCTTCTACCCTCTTCTCCCTCCCTCCCCTCCTCCCTCCCACCCTCCCTCCTTTTTTCCTTCCTCCCTCCCTCCTTCCCTCCTTTAGTTTTGATCCCTCCAGTCTCTACCTCCCTGCCTCTCTTTTCTCTCTCTCACGATTCCTCCTTTCTCTTTTTTTTTTTCTCTCTCTCTCTCTCTCTCTCTCTCTCTCTCTCTCTCTCTCTCTCTCTCTCTCTCTCTCCTCTCTCTCTCTCTCTCTCTCTCTCTCTCTCTCTCTCTCTCTCTCTCTCTCTCTCTCTCTCTCTCTCTCTCTCTCTCTCTCTCTCTCTCTCTCTCTCTCTCTCTCTCTCTCTCATACTTCTGTGGTTTCATTCATTCCTTCAGTCTCTTATCTCCCCCATTGTTTACCTCCCCTTACCACTCTTTTTTATCTCCAATTTTCCTTTTTCTCCATTTTCACCCTTTGCATCCCCTAGTTTCCCTTTTGCCATACGTGCCTCCTTCACTCTTTACTAGTTGACCCCCCTTTTCCCCTCTCCCTTATCTCTCCCACCTTGCTTTATCTTCAAGGGTCAGAACCATATCTTACCCATTCTTTATGTCACCCTCCGTTGCAACACATTATGCCCTTTTCTCCTCTTAAGTAGCCCCCTTTCCCTTTATAAGTGTACCATAACTGCCCGTCCCTTTAATGTTTCGTCCCACATTCTTAGACGCTAGGTCCCCCTTTCCCCTTTAACAGCCTCCCATTTCCCCTTCCCATGGCCCTCTCTGTGTCCCAAAACTATCCAGCTTCCCTTTATTGTACTGCATTTTGCCCGCACGTTGTCTTTTGTGCGTGCGTGAGTTCGCGCGTGTGCGTGTGTGTGTATCTTCCTAACCGCAATGTCTCCCTTCTCCCCCGTCCCCCCAGGGTGGTGGAATGAAATTTGGCAGAAAGAAGAAAGAAGTAAGGGTTTGCTTGCTCTTTATTCACTGTCTAATGGATTGAATCAAGTCTTTTAGTTTATTTTGATTGGTTTGTTGATTTGATTGATCCACTTTTTAGTTGGTCATGTTATATACTAGCCTCTTGCTGCCTCCCATCCCCCCCTTCTTTATGAGGTCAACAAGACTGACCTCGTATGATGATGCCTGGGGTCACAGGCTTCACCTCACCTTGCTGCTCTTAGTGCTAGGTCACCTCACAGGCGGGTCACGCAGGATGGTACTCGACACACATATACACACACACACACACACACACACACACACACACACACACACACACACACACACACACACACACACACACACACACACACACACACACACACACACACACACACACACACGTGAATTTGAAAACTTACCGATGTTATTCATTTTGTATACATCGGGTTGAAAACATTATTTTTGTCTTTTATTGGTGTCACACTCGAGGAATGAGAAAGAAAAAAAAAAGTGTTATTTCCATTCTCAAATAGTTTTTAAGGTGAATATAACTAACTAAACACAAACTTTGAATTAAACCACACTTAAAACACACTAAAGTAACAGGTAAAGAGTTGTTAGTGAGTTGTCCATCTTGCATGAGCTGATGCCTGACTTGAATTATCTTGGTCTCACCTGCCTCAACCTCCCTCACACACACCTGGCCACTTTTCCTGCGCAGGTGCCTCTACGTTCCTTCTTACCACACACTACGTCATGCTTCCACCCTCACCTCAACCATGTCACCTGCCTTCACCTAAACCATCAGTTTCCTCACCTATGTCCTCCCTATCCTTCCCATCAGTCATGTTCTCGGTACCGCCATATGCTGCTTCGCTTCCCTTACCTTCCCCTCACACAATACCTTTCCTCCTCTCCCTCCATATCCTCCATTCCCATCCTTGCATTACCACCTAACATCATCTTTCTATAGAATCACGACGTCCCACACACCTTACCTTACCTTCCATCACCCCCCACCCCCCATACCATACCCTGATCCCCCACCCACACCCACGAGTCCCAGATGAATCGTAAACTTTAACTTCCTCTCGGTTAAGTTCGAAGCTTCGGAGAAATTTAAATATTCGGGAATTTCTGCGATTATTATAAACATTCTCGCGCCTGCCGCCCCCGGGTTGAGAGAGAGAGAGAGAGAGAGAAAGAGAGACTACGCATCGACGGTGTTTGTGGCGTTAGGTGTTTGTGATTTATGGCGTGGTGGCGTTCATGGATCACGTTTGTTAATGGCGGTTTTGTGTTTGTATACGTTTGGTGGAAGGCATTGAACCTTTGGAAACATTCATTAACTTACTTTTTTCGTCTCATCCGTGGACGTTTTGCTGAAGTTTCATGCAGTTTTTTTTCTAATCTTAATTTTTCATTGTTCAGTGTCTTTTGAGATTTCCTAAAGAAGGGAATAATTAATTACCTTGGAGAGAACCCCTTTGAAACAATGCATTGAAAAAGATTTTTTTATAATTGTTTTCCTTTTTCTTAGTTCGGCAACAAGAATATTCACAACTTCATCCTTCCCTCAGTAACGAAAATGAAGTGCAATAAAAAAACAATATTAAAGAATTCAGTATGTGAAGGTTCATCGCATAATGAGCGTTAAATGAAACGAGGCGCGAATGTTACTGATGCACCTTAAGGGACAGTTCATTAACCCTTACCTGTATGGTGCTCTTGAGGCTGGCCAAGACGTAGCTGATTAGAGCAATGCACTCACCTTCCCTACATACTTACCTCTGTCAACCAATACGAACTGCTTCACAAAGGACAAGTAAAGCTTCAATTTTGACACGTTGAAGCAGCACTGTAATAATCAATACTAAAAAAAAAGTGACTATCGTTGTCCCTCCTAATATTGAAACAAAGAAGTCTCAGTAGTGCGCACATGAGCCAGTAAACAAAACGTAAGTAAAGTAAAACGATATGTTGAAAAAAAAACCCCATAATTCACTGTAGTCTCACTTAGAAAAAAAAAAAAATCTTGTAGTCTCAGAAGAGCTCCTTGG
>JAPQNM010000047.1:8637610-8657610 GCA_029783475.1 Metacarcinus magister
ACCCCCACCACACTGGCCTGCCCCTCACCCCCACCACCATGCCAGGCCTACCTTAGTTTCTCACGCCTCCCTCCCTCATTCCCCTCCCTCCCACACAGCCCTTTCCTCACAGTCATTTCTTTGTACCTTTGTATTACCCCTGTTTTTCCCTTATTCCCCTGACTCCATTTCCCTTTTGCCTTCCCATAATGCCATATTTATCCTTATACCCTGTGTCCCTCATACTAATATTGTTCCATTGCAATCCTGTCCGCACCTCAGTCCCTCATCCTGCCCCCCTCCCCCCTTGTTCCGTCACACCACCCCGTCACTCCCAATCTTCCTCACACCAGCTGCATACCTAGTGCTCTAGTCAGCCTGAAACCAAGTAGGAACGGTAGTCTCTTAGGTAGCGTTGCCAGGGCCTGCTGCGTGACGCCATGCAAGGGGGTGACATGACCCTCACCCACTACCCCCACGTCCTCTGACGTCACGCTCGTGGTCTGAGAGGGGCGCCTGCTCACCCCCTGTGCCGTGTTGGGTCGGAGGGGAACGTTGATGAGCGGCACACACACACACACACACACACACACACACACCACACACACACACACACACACACACACACACACACACACACACACACACACACACACACACACACACACACACACACACACAGACACCGCACTGCACCATGAAGAAGTCTACTGCTGACCCTAATTTGCGCCACCCTGCCGAGACGTGACGACAGGGTGTGCGTGCATGTACGTGTGTGTACGTGTGCGTGTGTGCCTCCATCTGCCTCACGTTACCTCCGTCCCGGCCACGCCACGCCACGCCCTCCCTTGCCGGCCACGCCCAGAATGTTACTCACCATGGCTGAGAGACGCTAGTGCCATCCCACAGGCAGTTTATCGTCCGGCGCTCATTGCCCCAGCGCCCCATGGGGTCCCTAAGCCTCCTTCTTCCTTCCCCCTTGAGGGATGCTTGGGGCTGTGAGTGCCGCGTTGTCACAGTTCACTCGCTTCGTACCGTCACAAGCTTTCTCGCCCTAGTGAGTCAGACGACGCCGCTGTAGACTGACGATGCCTCCCTGCATGGCTTGAGGGAGCTAGTGGGTGTCTGCTCCTCTGGCGATTGTCATTTGTATAGGCTGCTGCGGCTAAGGGCACATGAAGGACACGCCTATCTTGCTGTCAAGAAGTGTTCTAAGGGAATATTCACTTCTGATGGGATGTCCTGGTGCATGGTAGTACTAATAGGACACTTGATGAGGGACTTCGTGGAGAGATTTTTACCCTGGGACCTTGTCTTGTTAAATGGGGAGTGTCATGAAGTATTAGGCTGTTTTAAGGGAGTAGTGTAAGGGACTGAACATTTTTCACAATCTGTTTTAAAGAACTGTACTGATGAGGAGTTGCTTCAGGGGACAATCACAGTATAAGGGACATCTCTCCTAGGATTGGCCTTCCTTGGCCTAGATCCTCTACAGTAGCTCCTCAAGAAATTCCCGTTAGGCCCATGGAGAAGGACGTGCCTTGTGTTAGCTATATGGGGCGACGTTGGAATAATTCATGAAATCAATGGCGAGAGTTGGGTGGTGAGTTTTGGCTGCGGGAGAGGGAGGGAGGCGGAAAGGGAGGGAGGGATAAAGGAAGGAAGGTCATGACGCAAGCGAGGACGTTCAGGATACATCTACCTGGATTCATCGACTGATAGAGGAGGAGTGGTGAATGATAAATGGCGTACCTGTCCATACCTCACCCTCAGCAGCATTACCTTTACCCTGCCCTAACGCGCCCCACCCAGTCCCACCCCACCCAAGCCATCCATATAGCATTCCCTCCACCCCCTCTGTTGCCCTCCACGGCCTTCCTGCTATCCCTTGACGCTCACCTGAAGCACGAGCAACAAACAGTACCTGCTGACTGGCTGCCTCACCTGAAACCATAACACCTGAGACCTGCCTGCTGGCCTGTGTTTTGAAGAGGTGGGAAAGGAGCGAAGGGAAGGGAAAGGAAATTGGAAAAAGATAAATGGAAGGATGTGGAGGAGTGGGAAAGGGAAGATGATAGGAATAGATGGTAGCAAAGAGCGTAGGATGAATGACTAAAACAGGAAATAAGGAAAGGGAAGGACATAAGGAGGCATGACAGTGAAGAGAGAAGGGGAAACGAATACGTATCTCCCTAACATATACTCCCACGTGACACTTTTGACCCCATTGCCTCACTCCACCCTCCACCACGCCCCCCCTTACGCCCACACGACACATACATTCTGCCACTGGAGAGAAAAGAGCAGACGAGTTCAATTTATGAGTCAGTAAATAACACAGGTGGAAAGGTTATGTTCTTGTATGTGTGTGTATGTATGTAGGTAGGGTGGTGCTGAGCGTTTAGTAAGCTGCTGTTTGACATTATAGCAGACCATGTTGTCTTCCAGAGGTGTAGAGACATAGGTCGCTTCGTATAGATGGGAATGTGTATGGAGTTTGTTTTCCATAGTCATACATTGTGTGTGTGTGTGTGTGTGTGTGTGTGTGTGTGTGTGTGTGTGTGTGTGTGTGTGTGTGTGTGTGTGTGTGTGTGTGTTGGCTGAGTCTCAAAAGAGCTGAGTCAGTGGGCTTTCTAGAGAGGGAGTATGGTTAAGGAGGAAGTAAGGAAAGGAGGAGGAGATAAAAAGGAAGCAGGGTGTGGTAGGACCAGGTCTCCACACACACACACACACACACACACACACACACACACACACACACACACACACACACACACACACACACACACACACACACACACACACACACAACCTTCCAAGAATCAATAGTCAGCCAGGCAGCCAGCTAGCCAGCCAGCCAACCAACCAGTCAATCAGCCTTTACTCAGCCAGACAACCGATCTTAAAGCTCCTTCCTTCCCCAGTTACATGCGAGGGCTGGCAGTCAAGTTGCCACTCAGTCGAACTAAAAGTCAGCAACTCAGCACGTCAAGACTCACCTTATCAAGACTCACCTTCACTCTGTAAAGTCAGATGAGGTGGGAGTCAAGTAATGTTTAATAGTCGATTTGACCTTCACCACTCGCTCCTCGTGAAGTCTGGAACCTCTACATGCGTCACCTGGTCTTACTCACTTACTCACCCACTCACCCACTCACTCACTCACTGACTAATCCACTCAAGAATTAACTCATTTATGTGTTCATCATTAAACCAATCAATTATCATTCTCTCTCTCTCTCTCTCTCTCTCTCTCTCTCTCTCTCTCTCTCTCTCTCTCTCTCTCTCTCTCTCTCTCTCTCTCTCTCTCTCTCTCTCTCTCTCTCTCTCTCTCTCTCTCCCTCCCTCCCTCCCTCCCTCCCTCCCTCCCTCCCTCTCCTCTCTCTCTCTCTCCTCTCTCTCTCTCTCTCTCTCTCTCTCTCTCTCTCTCCTCTCTCTCTCTCTCTCTCTCTCTCTCTCTCTCTCTCTCTCTCTCTCTCTCTCTCTCTCTCTCTCCCTCCCCACCCCCCCACGCATCTCCTTTCACGTCATCATCACTCTCATCCCTATCACCACCGCTCTCTCATTTTCAGCCTTGTTACCCGCATCAGGCCACGCCAGTGTCTCTGGCAAACACACACACACACACACACACACACACACACACACACACACACACACACACACACACACACACACATACACACACACATACACAGACATGCCAACCTTATAATCCTACCTTTCCCCATCCACACAGGAACCTCGCATTACCTACCCTGTCCCTAGCGAGGCATTGGACACTAGTTGCTAGATACCAGCACGCAGGTGTAGAAGAAGAGAGTTACCTGTATTAAAATGTAACAAATTGTCTAGCTACAGGTATATGGCTAGGTAGATAGGTGGGTGAGATGAGTTAGAAAGTAGAAGTATGAGTATAGTGATACAGCAACCTTCCAATTTTCTCTTTATGGCCACTCAGTAACCTAGTGGTAGCTGTGATATCTTGTAGTGTTGGGTAAACTTTAACTAGTTAGTAAGCCAGCTCGGTATTCAGACTGCTTAGCCCTTAGGCCCTAAACTAAAAGCCTGGATTAGTTGTGTTAAACTTGAAAGGAGTAGATGAAGAAAAAACTTTTGGTTAGTAGAAGAATGACTCAGTGTACAGTTTAGATAGAATTAATGATAGTAATAATAATGATAACAGTAATACAACTACTAATGATACTATTAATAATAATAATAATGATAACAATAATAATGATAATGAAGGGTCTTTAAGGGAACAGCAGTATCAGGAACTAATTTGCCATACTTATTTAATCTCTGTTATCCCCATGCTTGTGTGGGGGGGCTTAGGAGGAAATAGAGGAGGACGGAGAGAGATGGAGGAGGAAGACACACCTGGGATATACTATTTCACCCACAGAGGAAAAGTGTTTCAAATTAGACATTTTACCTGTATGTCCCTTGCTTCTCCCCCCTTCCTCCCCACCCCTAGCCCTCGGAGGTGCATGTTGGGGAAGGGAGAGAGAAGGGTGGAGGGGGGAGGGACTAAGGCATGCGGGAGGGTGGGAGGAAGGGAGGGATGGGTGGAGGGAATGCAATTGTGGGTACAGATGGATTTTAGTTTTATTTTCATTTTTATTTTGTTTTATACTAACATCACCATTACAATTACCATCCCTACTGCAACCATTAACACCAACATTCGAGTTTAGCACCAACCACTGACACTGGACACCATTCACCCACCACCACACCACACCCTTACCACCAAACACACACTCACCACCACAACACACTCACCACTACAACACACTCACCACTACAACGCAGAAGTCACCATCAGAACAACATTATCACCACAACACACTCACCACTCCAACACGCACTCACCGCCACAACACACCCTCATCATCACAACACACCCTCCCCCACTACAACCACCACCATCACCACCACCACTCCCACACCACAACCCAATGCTGTCATCACCTCAGCCTGTGTATAATGACGACGACGACGAAGAGGGGCCTCAGGCGGACCCCAACTTGGAGCAGGGGATGCCGCTGCCCAACCGCCTTCAGAGTTCCTTCCCTGATGACTTGGTGGGCGTCCCTCTCGAGGACATCGATCAGTTCTACCACAACCGGAAGGTAAGAAGTGGATGCTTTCCTTGTAGTTAGATGTTGTTTGTTTTGTCTGGTAATGATGTTGGTTAGAGGTAGTTTGTTTTGTCTGGTAATAATGTTTTGGTTAGAGGTAGTTTGTCTTGTCTGGTAATGATGTTGGTTAGAGGTAGTTTGTTTTGTCTGGTAATGATGTTGGTTAGAGGTAGTTTGTCTTGTCTGGTAATAATGTTTTGGTTAGAGGTAGTTTATTTTGTATGGTAATAGTGTTTTCGTTAGAGGTACTCCTTTTGTCTGGTAAAGGTATTGGTTCCCCTTGTTTTCCTTGTGTGATATTAATTTTATTTGCAATCATGAAGGTCTTTTGATGTATTTTCTTTTTCTTGTAAGTTTTGGTCTTAGTTTGCTGTCTTTCTTAGGTTTTTTTAAATAAATTTTTTTTTATTTATTTATTTATTTATTTATTTTTTTACTGTTGTTCATCTGGTTCTTATTGTTCTTCGTCATTGAGCGTTATTTTCATGGTCTTAGTTTCTTGTGATCTTTTTTCTAACATTTCTTTATTCATGTATTCATCTGTTTATCTATCCTTTATATTTTAAACCTTTGACTAAATTTTCAATATGATTCTATATGCTATAAGAGATTTTTTATGTACTTCTGTTTCTGTTTCTTTAATTTTCGTCAGACAAAATAGTTTTCTCTACCGTTTAATTCTCTCTCTCTCTCTCTCTCTCTCTCTCTCTCTCTCTCTCTCTCTCTCTCTCTCTCTCTCTCTCTCTCTCTCTCTCTCTCTCTCTCTCTCTCTCTCTCTCTCTCTCTCTCTCTCTCTCTCTCTCTCTCTCTCTCTCTCTCTCTCTCTCTCTCACGTCGGATAGTTTTTTCTATTTCTCTTCTCTGCTCCAGATTATTCCTCCTCCTCGTGAATCAGTACAAATTCCTTCTCCTCCTTCATCACCTTTGGCAAGCTATTTTAATCCCTTTTAGTATCCCCCTTGTGCCTCTGCCTCCCACATGATCCCCTCCGCATACTCCCCCCGTCCTTCCCTCGCCTGTTATCTTTCTTCCTCCTCCCTTTCCACCTCCCCTGCCACTCTCCATCCCTCCTTTCCTGTCTCTCTTCCTTTCACTCCCTCTCTGACCTGCTAACACTCTCCCCCCCACCTCTCTCTCTCTCTCTCTCTCTCTCTCTCTCTCTCTCTCTCTCTCTCTCTCTCTCTCTCTCTCTCTCTCTCTCTCTCTCTCTCTCTCTCTCTCTCTCATTCCTCCCATGTCCCCGCCCTCCTCTTCTCTCTTTTCTCCTCTACGCTTCTCTCGCCGCTGTCCCAGGCGTGCGAGGGAGGGAAAGGTAAGAGGGTACTCGGGTAAACAAGAAGTGAAGGCGGGATTGTTAAAAAGGAAGTTAATGGTTCGTCGATACTGACACGGTGGCCGAGTTTAGTTCGATGAAGAACAATGTTGGTTGGAGCGTCCCACTTTAGTGATTCTTCTTCTTCTTCTTCTTCTTCTTTCTGGGTGACGGGTTCTTGAGGAGGTTCGTCTTCTCAACTTTTTTCTCCCTCCTTTTTTTGGGGGGTGAGGGTAAGGGGTAGAGCTTTGATTCAGGCAGGTTATCTCTCTTTTTTTTCTTTTTTTTCTTTCTCTCTCTCTCTCTCTCTCTCTCTCTCTCTCTCTCTCTCTCTCTCTCTCTCTCTCTCTCTCTCTCTCTCTCTCTCTCTCTCTCTCTTTCTCATCCACTCATCTAGTTTTCTTCTCAACTGCCTGCATTTCTCTCTTCCAGCCTTTCCCTCCACGTCACCCTCCTTCAATCACTCTATCCCTTTACCTCTCCCGTTATTCAACCAGTCAGTGCTTCCATCCCTTCCTCCTTTACTATCATCTCGTCTGTATCGTCTTCCCGCCCTCCTTCCCGCCTTTCTTGTCGTTTCCTGGCAACACACTCTACCGCCACCGTCCCTGTCGAGTCTTGTCTCTTCGCTGGGTCAATAGTGGCTTTTAACAATGGCTGGAGTGTTCTTGAGGGCCCTGTTACCATCCTCAGCTGACGACCCTTTTGTCGGCCGTGATGTGTGCTGTGCTGCTGTAATGTGTTGGTGCTGTTGCTTAACTTAATGTGGTGCTTCGTTCTGTGGTGTTATGTGTTGCTTGTGTTCCTAAGATTTGGTCTACTGTTGGTCTATGTGTTGTTGTTGTGGTGCCTTTCTGTTGCTGTTCTGTTGGTATGATTCTTAGTGTGGTGTTTGTAAAGGTTTAGTTAAGTTTGTGTTGGGTTGGATTAGATTAGGTTAGGTTAGGTTAGATTAGGTTTAGTTAAGTTTGTGTTGGGTTTGATTAGGTTAGGTTAGGTTTAGTTAAGTTTATGTTGGGTTGGATTAGTTAAGGTTAGTATATATCATCTTTCATCTGTTCGTCGTTTGGAGATTGATGGTGTTCCTGTTATGTTACTGTTATTGTGTGTGTTTTTTTCTGTTACGATTCCGTTTACAAACCCATATATTTCCTTAACGATCTACTCCTTCTGGGTACTCTTAATGACTCCTCTTCTCTCCTCTTTAATGATTTTTTGTTCCTATTGACGTTGCTCCTCTTAGTGATTTGAGTACTCTTGATTTTCTTTTACCTACTCTTGACGATGCCTCTTATTTGCTTATCTCCTCTTAACGGGTCCTCTTTCCTACTTACAACCTCTTAACGATTTCTCTTGTTTATCGCCACTTAACAACCTTTCTAGTACCTCTTGCTGATGTTCTTTCAACCTCCCACCGTTGCCACTTCTTCATTCACTCCACCCTCTTGTCCTCCACCCACATCTCCTTCCACCATCCATATTCTCTTCCACCCCCTCCA
The DNA here is from genome assembly GCA_029783475.1 of Metacarcinus magister. Classification (NCBI taxonomy): domain Eukaryota; kingdom Metazoa; phylum Arthropoda; class Malacostraca; order Decapoda; family Cancridae; genus Metacarcinus; species Metacarcinus magister. The sequence goes on from JAPQNM010000047.1 coordinate 8,645,548, forward strand.
TCCTCTTTCACCTTCCTCTTCCTTCTTCTACACCTCCACTTTCTTCACAAAACCTATTGGCAACCTCCTATCCTAAGTCTCCACACCAATTCCACCCACTTATCACCTCCCTTTACCTCCCACATTCCCTTCCTCCAAACTCTCCACCCACACTCCCTCACTCCACTTCCTGACTGTACGTATGAACTCTCCTCATCAACACCTCCCACCACACACCAACTGACTCGCCTCTAAGCCTCTCCCACCCTCACCCACGTTGACTCCCACTCTTAGTCATCTCCCACGGATACTCTTCATTGTAATTTCCTCTCCCCTCCTTGCGTTGGTCCTGATTCTTATGCTCCTCGAGTCTTGAAGAGAAGATATCGAATTAGCTGCGGTGGTGAGGCAGTGTTTTGTGGATGGAGGCTGCTGGAGGCGGAGGCGTGGGTGGAGAAGGAGGAGGAGGAGGAGGAGGAGGAGAAGAAAGAAAAAGGCCACAGAAGAAGATGATGAACAACAGGATATGGTTCAGGAAAAAGAGGAGGTGGAAGAGGAAGAGGAAGGCCACGAAGGAGGAGGAGGAGGAAGAGGAGAAGGAGGAGGAGGAGGAGGAGGAGGAGGAAGAGAAGGAGGAGGAGGAGGAGGAGGAGGAGGAGAGAATACGATAAAGAAATGAACAATAGGGAAGAGGAGGGAGAACAAGTAGACTAAGAGTAGAAGGAGGAGGAATTGGACGGGTAGGAGGATGGAGAGGGGGAGGATGGGGTAAGGAGGGGGAGTGTGGGAAAGATCATGGGGTCGAGTGGATATTCAAGTGATCTGTTAACACTTGAACCTTGAGGAGGAGACTGAAGTGTCATTCCAGCACGGCGAGAGGGCAAACTAGGCCTCTATGGATGCAGAAGGAGGAGGAGGAGGAGGAAGAAGAGGAGGAATTGAGTGTTCGATCAGAGAACAAAAGGAAGAGTTTGATTTGTTTGAAGGGACAACCTCAATGTGTAAAAATTGGTTTTATCAGACCCATAGAGTGTTAAGAGGATATGGAGGAGAAGAGAGGAGGAAGCACGAGGAGATGAAGCAGGAGAGGGGAGGTGAGAGGCAGGGGAAGAGGAGGGAAGAAGGAAATGGAAAACTGAGTGCTATATAGAGAATTTTTGCGTATTAGGAATTCATGTGAGGGGAAATAAGAGAGAGGAAATAAGTGCAAAGTAAAAGGAAAAGGGAAAGTCAAGAGTTGGATAAAGAGAAATGGGTAGAAGGTAGATAGAATAGGATTGGCAACGGAAAATAAAGGAGTAAAAGAAAAGAGGGGAAAGGGTGATGAAAAGAGTGACAGGGAGAGTGAGAGGAGGATGAAAAAGGTGAGTGATAGGAAAGGTGAGGCACGGAGGAGGAGGAGGATGAGAGGTCAGAAGGTAAGAGGTAAGAGTTAAGGCCAAAGGTTATTCCCACGTTTCACTGAGTCTCATAATTGTTATTCATTCTGAGGAAACAGTTACACGCCTCAGTGACACGCGCTTATTACCTGCTCGTCACTCTTACCTCCTTCCTTCCTCTCTACCTCCTTCTCTCCATCTTTCTAATCTTCTCTCTCTCTCTCTCTCTCTCTCTCTCTCTCTCTCTCTCTCTCTCTCTCTCCCCTTCAATTTTTCCTTCACCTCTTTACTTCTCACCGCCTTACCTGTTTTTCCTCCTCTCGTTTTTTGCATTTCTTATATCCCTTTTCTCTACTCTTTTATTTTACATTTTTTTTATCCTTTCTTTTAAAGTTCTTCTCTTGCTTCTTCGTTCATTATTTTACTTTCTTGCACTCATTTTCTCCCGCTTCCTCTCTTTCCTGTCTCTCTCCTCCCCCATCCGTCCACACACACTCCTCATCTGGGTAAAATAAGTGTGTGTGTGTGTGTGTGTGTGTGTGTGTGTGTGTGTGTGTGTGTGTGTGTGTGTGTGCGTGTGTGCGTGTGTGTTTGCGTTGACAACAAAAGGAAACAGACCCGGAGTTGCAATCATTCTTACCCTACTTCACGAAAACGTAGACACACGCGCACTCAAGCACACATACATACACACACACACACACACACACACATACATACACACACACACACACACACACACACACACACACACACACACACACACACACACACACACACACACACACACACACACACACACACACACACAGAAGCATGCACACAAACTTTTTTTTATCTCTTTCTCTCTATCTTTTTGGGATAAATACTGTAGATCAGCGAATTCTTCTTAGAGCTGGAGAGGAGGAGGAGGAGGAGGAGGAGGAGGAGGAGGAGGAGGAGGAGATGGAGGAGGAGGAGGAGGAGGAGATGGAGGAGGAAGAGGAGGCAGAGGAAAGTAAATGAAAGTGGCTTTTTATTTTTTCACTTCCAATGGTAGCCAAACAAAGATCTGGAATGTTCAAAGTAGGCCAGTTTGTGTGTGTGTGTGTGTGTGTGTGTGTGTGTGTGTGTGTGTGTGTGTGTGTGTGTGTGTGTGTGTGTGTGTGTGTGTGTGTGTGTATGTATGTCCAAAATTAGGTCAGAGTTAGCATTCCCTTTCTTACTTTTTAACTCTCTCTCTCTCTCTCTCTCTCTCTCTCTCTCTCTCTCTCTCTCTCTCTCTCTCTCTCTCTCTCTCTCTCTCTCTCTCTCTCTTGCTCTCTCGCTCTCTCGCTCTCGCTCTCTAGCTCTCTCTCGCTCTCGCTCTCTCTCTCTCTCTCTCTCTCTCTCTCTCTCTCTCTCTCTCTCTCTCTCTCTCTCTCTCTCTCTCTCTCTCTCTCTCTCTCTCTCTCTCTCTCTCTCTCTCTCTCTCTCTCTCGCTCTCACTCTCTCTCTCACCCTCACTCTCTCTGATTCTCTCTCACTCTCTAGCTCGCTCTCTCTCACTCTCTCACTCTCTCTCTCTCTCTCTCTCTCTCTCTCTCTCTCTCCTCTCTCTCTCTCTCTCTCTCTCTCTCTCTCTCTCTCTCTCTCTCTCTCTCTCTCTCTCTCCCCCTCTCTCTCTCTCTCCCCCCCCCTCCGGGATGGGGGAATGTGGGTCCATCGAAGAATTGGGTCACTGACTTGAGATGTAGCGGCCTCTCCCACGCCCTCTCTACTCTCCCACGCCCCTCTCTGCTCTCCCACGCCCCTCTTTAGTCTCCCACGCCCCTCTCTGCTCCCACGCCCCTCTCTGCTCTCCCACGCCCCTCTCTGATCTCCCACGCCCCTCTTTAGTCTCCCACGCCCTTATCTACTCTCCCACTCCCTTCTCTACACTCCCACGCCCTCTCTACACTCCCACGCCCTCTCTACTCTCTCAAATGTCCCCTTGAACCACCATATCTTTCCCAGCCCCTCCCAGCCCCTCCCGCCCCCTCCCGCCCCCTCACGCCCCCTCACGCCCTCTCTCTCTCCCATCAATGTTTCCCCTCACAGCCCCTCCTCTCCCTGCACTCCGTCCTTCATCCCCCAAAACTTCCCCTCCTCACCCTTTTCCTCCTCCCCTTCCTCCTTCCCTTAAATCTCTCCGTCTCTTACCCTTATCAACCTCCTCGAAAGTCCTCGTGTGTGTGTGTGTGTGTGTGTGTGTGTGTGTGTGTGTGTGTGTGTGTGTGTGTGTGTGTGTGTGTGTGTGTGTGTAGTGGGTGCGTGCGTTCGTGTGTTGACCTTGCTTGCTATTGATCAGCACCTCAACATATTCCTCCACCTTCTTCCCTTCCCTCCAATTCGGACATTTTTCCTCCCCATCTCCTCACTCACACCTCCCCTTCCACCACCACCACCACCACCACCACCACCACCACCACCACCACCACCACCACCACCACCACCATCTTCTCCTTCTCCTCTTCCATCTGCCCACCAATACAAAGAAGACATTTCCCCCTTTACCAACCTCGACCCCTTCAATCTTCCCCTCCCCAATCTTCCTCCCCACAATCCCCTGCAGCACCAATACGCCTTCCGAATCTCTGGTCCTGGTTCACCTTCGATCCTTTTCACCACCTCATTCCACAACAACAAAGCGAACGTCTTTCTTTCTCGCCTTTCACTCCACAATTCAGCCCCAATTCTATGACTTACTCCATTTCGTTGCTGCGAGGAGGAGGAGGAGGAGGAGGAGGAGGAGGAGGAGGGGGGAAGATATAGTGATAGGTATGGTTGAAGAGATACGGAGGAGAAGGGTAGTGGCAAGGATCCAAAACTAAAGTTGCTCCTCTTGGAAATGTGCCAAGAGAGAAGCCATTTGAATCACCCTCCCCTTTCTCTCTCTTTCTCTCTCTCTCTCTCTCTCTCTCTCTCTCTCTCTCTCTCTCTCTCTCTCTCTCTCTCTCTCTCTCTCTCTCTCTCTCTCAGTCGCATTTTGCCTCCCACCACCTATCGCCCAATTAGTGTGAGGGGGGGATACCTGAATTTACCTGCCTGCGGGGGGGAAGGGTATTTAAAGGGTGAAGTAACGTGCTAGTGATGACGGTGGTGGTGATGGTGGTGGTGATTTTGGTGGTGGTGGTGGTGGTGATGGTGATGGTGGTGATTTTGGTGGTGGTAATGATGATGATGATGATGATGTAGTGAGCGGTGGTGGTGGTGGTGGTGGTGGTGGAAGGAATGATGACTTAAGTGGTAGTTGTGGTGATTTGGTGGTGGTGATGTGATGGTGATGAACAAATAGTAGTGGTTGTGGTGGTGTGGTAGTGTGGTGGTGAGTTCAATATTTGGGTCTGGGCCATAACTTTTCCTTACCTATGCAACCCTTTTTTTCCCCCTCTTTGTCCTCTAAAAAAACCCACACTTCATTAAAACACACACACACACACACACACACACACACACACACACACACACACACACACACACACACACACACACACACACACACACACACACACACACACACATCCCCACACTTACTTCCCCCTCACCTTCCAGCCCCGAACAAAGACCTTGACGTTAATATTACATAAACCCCAAAAGTAAATTACAAAAACAAAATAGCACATCACTGTCCTTCCTCCTCCTCCTTTCTGATTAGTTACAAAGGCTCGCAGTGGCACACCAACTCACCCAATGGCGTCATCCCAAATCAATATCCCGTTTTCTTTGCCTGTTACGAAATATTTCTACTGGTGACGAGTGAAGGAGATGGAGGGTGACCTTAGTAATTGTTGGAAGCCCTGGTGGAGGTTGTAGAAGGTGGTAATGAAGGTTGTGTATGGGTGAAGGAGTAGATCTTCATCTGTTCGTTGATTGGTTAGCTTGAATTTGGCGGGAGCAAAGGAGATCAATGATTGGTGAATAATTTAGACGCCCCGCCCACCAGCACGCTAGTCGCCACCCCTTTTTTCTACTACTCCCTCCTCCTCCTGCTCGTCTTTCAGTGAAATAGATGGTGATTGAAGGTGTAATGATGATTGTGATGATGGTGATTGTGGTGATAGTGGTGATGGTGGTTGTTGTGTTACTTTGGTTTGGGGGTTAGGTGATGGTGTTGGTTTGATGACATGGTAGCAGTGGTGGTGGTGGTGGTGGTGGTATATGTGATAATGGTATATGTCTTGATTTTATTGTTTCTTAAGGGGAAATAATAGTAAAACTGGTAGAAGTAGTAGTAGTAGTAGTAGTAGTAGTAGTGATGACATAAGTGGTGTAGGTGGTCATGATTAATAAAACAGAATATTTCATCAAAATTTTACAGGTAGTGATGAAAGTGGTGGTTATAGTTGTAGTAATAATGATGGAAGATGGTAATTTTTTTTATTGTCGTATTAGTAGTAGTAGTAGTAGTAGTAGTAGTAGTGTAGTAGAAGTAGTAGTTGTTGGTGTTGTTTTAGTAATAGTAGTAGTAGTAATTGTTGTTGTTATTGTCGTTGTTGTTGTTGTTGTTGTAATAGTAGTAGTAGTAGTAGTAATAGTAATAGTGGTGGTGGTAGACGTGGTTGCAGTAATAGCAGCAGTAGTAGTAGTAGTAGTAGTAGTAGTAGTAGTAGTAGTAGTAGTAGTAGTAGTAGTAGTAGTAGTAGTAATAATAATAATAATTACTGTTATTGTTGTATTACTATTATTGTTGTTGTTATTATTATTATTATTATCATTATTATCATTATCATCATTATTGTTATCTTGTTATTATTATTATTGTTATTACTATTATTATTATTATTATTATTATTATTATTATTATTATTGTTATTATTACTATTATTATTATTATTAGTAGTAGTAATAGTAATAGTAGTAGTAGTAGTAGTAGTAGTAGTAGTAGTAGTAGTAGTAGTAGTAGTAGTAGTAGTAGAAGAAATAGTAATAGGGGCAGTGGTAGATGATGCAATTGCAGTAGTAGTAGTAGTAGTAGTAGTAGTAGTAGTGGTGGTGGTGGTAGCAGCGGCTGGCCAAGAATGTGGTTTTGTTCAATGTTACTATAGCGACCCACAAAATACTGCCCACAATCAATGGTTAGCCCACACGCAACCACCTCTGCTATACCACCCCTTCCCTGCCCCGCTACCCTGCCTACATACCCTGTTATTCAACCTGCCACTCTACCCTTTCCTTAACACTCCTCTGCTATACCTCGCCTCCCTAACCTGTTTTGTCCCATGTGTATTCCCATCCCTGCCAACATGCCCTGTCAAGGTATCCTGCCAACATACCCTGTCTTATAAACCCTGATTGTCTATTTCTTCCTCATAACTTTTTGTTTTCCTGACTTTGCTTTTGTATCTACCTATTTTACTTGTACCCTGTCTCCCATATCCTGCCACCCCCCCATACCCTGCCACCCCCCATACCCTGCCACCCCCCATACCCTGCCACTTATACTATCCTCTGCACCTTGTGTTACCCTACTGTCTCCTATACTTTGTCTTCATACCCAACTGTTACACCATGTCACCATCACTTGCTTCTTTCCTACACTGATACACTCTCTCTCTCTCTCTCTCTCTCTCTCTCTCTCTCTCTCTCTCTCTCTCTCTCTCTCTCTCTCTCTCTCTCTCTCTCTCTCTCTCTCTCTCTCTCTCTCTCTCTCTCTCTCTCTCTCTCCTGCCACACTTCCATTTCCTTTATTCATACTTCACTCCATCCTTGTAACTATATCTTTTCCTACCCACCCATTCCCTACCTGTCCACTGCTGCTTAAACATCCTGTCCCTCGCCCTCTCTCTCACACAGGCTTTTCACGTATATATGTATAATGTCATATGCAACGCTTTCCTTACTGGAATTCGGCATTAATGTGTGTGTATATATATACATATTCTCTTTTCTTCTTTTCTTATGTGTTCATGTCCTCACCTTCCTTTCCCTTCCCTGTCCTCACTCTCCCCTTCCTTACCTTCCCTTCTTTTCTCATTCCTTCCCTGTTTTCACGCTCCCTTCCTTCCCTTCCTTTCCATTCTTTCCCCTATTATATGTATTTGCAACCACATTCTTTTCCCATATCTTAGTTTATTTTTTTTCTAATATCTTTTGCTAAACAAAAATTTCCACTTCCCAATATTTAACTCCTGTCCAAATTTTTCTGATTTTAATTTTCCTTTCTCCTACAAACACACATATTTTAAACTCATTACAATCTCATACCAGTGTTCCTTATTATCCCTCAACCTGATAATGTACTGCCCATTCTGTCCTGTTTTCCCCTTACTAACACTGACCCCAATATATACTGTTATCCCCAATGTATCATGTTTTCCCATTGACTTATGTTTCCCTTCACTAATATTGTACTATTTTGCCGCCAGACCACCGTCGTGATCAGCAGAGGGAGGGACATCTTTCGGTTCAGCTCCACGGATGCAATGTGGATACTGAGTCCGTTTAACCCAGTCCGTCGCACAGCCATGTTCATCCTTATCCACCCACTCTTCAACTTCTTCATTATTTGCACCATCCTAGCCAACTGCGTCCTGATGATCATGCCCACTAATGAGACGATTGAGTCCTCAGAGTAAGTGCTTGTGTAGTGTTATTATCTAGTCCTCTTCTTTCTCGTGTGTGTGTGTGTGTGTGTGTGTGTGTGTGTGTGTGTGTGTGTGTGTGTGTGTGTGTGTGTGTGTGTGTGTGTGTGTGTGTGTGTGTGTGTGTGTGTGTGTGTGTGTTTTGTTGTTCTGTCCTTGTGTGTGTTTTTTTTTTAGTTTTATATTTGTAATGAATGAATTTAAATGAGTGAGTGAGTGAGTTTATTCAGAGTGAGACATTTAGTTTTTTTCGACTTTTCTTTTTCTTGTTTTTTTTTTAGGTTTTTTGTTTTAGATGAGGTAAACAATTATATGTCAGTAGATTTGTGGGGATTTTTGAGTAAGTCCTTTTTATCCAACTTCCTTTACATTTCTTTAGGTAAATATGTGTAAGTCTTAAGGAATATATATATATTTTTTAAAATCTCAAATGCTCTTTTTTCATGGTTTCTGAAATGTTCATAAATGTTTCAATGTATTTCAGGAAGATGTTCAAGATTATGGTAGAGAAAAAAAGAGAGAGAGAGAGAGAGAGAGAGAGAGAGAGAGAGAGAGAGAGAGAGAGAGAGAGAGAGAGAGAGAGAGAGAGAGAGAGAGAGAGAGAGAGAGAGAGAGAGAGAGAGAGAGAGAGAGAGAGAGAGAGAGAGCTTGTGTTGTGGCTATTGCAGTGTCGTCTGTGAATATTTTAATGTGGTCATTGTAACTTGTGATTTTCTTACCTCTACGAAGACTTTCAATGAGGTTCAGTTTGATTTTATTAATTTTCCTCCTCTTCCTCTTCCTCTTCCTCCTCCTCATTCTCGTCATCATTTTTCCTCATTCCTCATTTGTATCCTCATCCTCATCCTTGTCCTAGTTACCTTGTGTTGCCTCAGCCCTTCATTTATTCATTATACACATCCTCCTCATCCTTCACCTTATGTCTCATCACCATCACTGCCTCCTCCTCATCATCCTTATTTCGCCCTCATTTACATACTCTCACCCTACAAACACATACACACACAGACACACACACATACAGACACATACACACACACCACACACACACACCCACACACACACACACACACACTCTCTCTCTCTCTCTCTCTCTCCTCTCTCTCTCTCTCTCTCTCTCCTCTCTCTCTCTCTCTCTCTCTCTCTCTCTCTTTTATTCTCTTATTCTCAGACACTCACACCCTCTCACTTTCTCTCCCTCTCTTCTTTTCAGAGTGTTGTTCACCGCTATCTACACCTTCGAGTCTGGGGTCAAAGTGATGGCTCGAGGCTTCATCCTGGAGAGCTTCACTTACCTCAGGGACGCCTGGAACTGGCTCGACTTCACAGTTATATCATTAGCGTAAGTCTGCTTCTCACACGATGACCTTATCTGACCTTTCTTTGATAAGGGTCACGGCGGTTTTTTTTTCTTTTCTTTTCTTACCTGTTTGGGTCGAGACACACCACAATTTGGAGCTTATGTATTGTTATTTTTTGGGGGAGTGAAGGGGTTTAAATTGTAATTGGTTTTCATTATGTGTTTTGTTTTATTTTGTTAAATTAGAAGGAAATATCAACTTTTGGTTGGTATTTCTTTGTGTGTGTGTGTGTGTGTGTGTGTGTGTGTGTGTGTGTGTGTGTGTGTGTGTGTGAGTTTATGTATGTAGGTATGTGTTCAGCTGTATATATAGAACATTTCTTTGATTAGAATGACTCACCTGACTCGTGACTTCCACCACAGGTACGTGACCATGGGTATCGACCTCGGGAACTTGGCTGCCCTCAGGACCTTCAGAGTGCTCCGAGCCCTCAAGACGGTGGCCATCGTTCCAGGTCCGTGTCCATCTTCAGCCTCATCGTCCATGTGTCTATCTGGACCTTCACCTGTTCACTGAAGCCTCGCCTCCCTAATATTTGCATGCCCTTCTTCCCCAGTGACCCATCTTCCTCCCCGCAGGCCTCAAGACAATCGTGGGCGCCGTGATAGAGTCCGTGAAGAACCTCCGCGACGTGATCATCTTGACGGTGTTCTCGCTGTCGGTGTTCGCGTTGCTTGGCCTGCAGATCTACATGGGCGTCCTCACCCAGAAGTGCATCAGGAAGTTCGACTTTACGAAAGAGAACTGGACCTTGGATGACGTCGAAAACTTTTATATGAATCAATGTAAGTCACATGTCTGCTGGAGCCTCCCTGCCCACCCCGGGTGCAAGAGTATTCCCGGACAGTCGGATTTCCAGTGGGTTTGGGCTTAGAGGTTCAAAGAGGTTTCGCCTCATACCAGCTCGGCCTCGATGACGCTGTAGAATTCGGTACCTGATGTCAGCCTTCCAGGTAGTGTAGGAGAGTCTCATGCCGAAAGTTTCCTGGAGATAAAAGCCTCTGGTTGTAATAAATTCGGCCGAGTTGGCATGAGTCAGAGAGTCAGGAGCCCACAGTGCCCACCCATATGAGGGACAGGGTGGGGCGGGGTGGGGCACGCAGCAGATGGGCGACGAAAAGTGAGCAGAGGCTCCCAGCGGGCCTGCTGCCCTGCACGTCTGCCTGCTGCTGCTGCTGCTGCCGCTGCTGCTGCCCGATGTGCTGGCGTGTGGTGTCTCGACGCCCCAGCCTGGAGGTGCCGCGTGGGTCCTTGTGTTGCCTGCCGCCATTAGATGCACTCTAGACGCTGCATCGAATGACACTCCAGAGATGGTGTCTAGCTGGCCGAGTAGTGAGCCACTGGTGGCCACTTTCAGTAGCCTCCATGTCCTTTTCGGCTCAGACTAGTTAGAGTTGCTCCTTGTGTCCAGCATCCTGTGTTCCTCTGTGCACCTCGGCCATGAGCGCCCTGGAGCAAGCAAGACCCATCCTTCAGTCACGGTGGAGCGAGCATGATGCCGCCACTTGACCAGAGTTGACGTTAAATGCAAATAATGAATGTCTTCCGATCTTTACTTATTATTACTCTAGCTTTTGATAAACTTGATACATTTTTTTCCCACTCCAATGGGTCACCTTGGAGTCGGTGTGTAGTGAAAAGGAAGTGCTGAGCTCTGCTGCTTAGTACACGACCACATTGTGAAGCTTCTGGTGTAAAGCTGAATTCTGTACAAAAGACATTAATAATTCCCTTCTTGGAGAGGTCAGCAGGGCGGGGAGGTCCACCAGTGTCCCTATTATCCTGATATATGAGTCCCTCCCGAACCACCAGCACCTTCTTGATGTGGTCGGTAGTCCAGCAGTAGCCCCGCGCGGGTATAGCCAGTAGTGCCGCATGCTAGTGCCCTGGTAGCTCAGTTGGCTCCGATGACCCTTCTCCCCCTCACCCACGCCACCCACTCCCCGCCCCCCGCCCCCGCCTCCATCCTCCACGCCATCAGATACCAGAAAGCTCCATCCCGCTTGACACAGCCTGGCCTCACGTGACCTCGTTCATAGCGCCACCTCAGCCTCCCTCCAGCTCCCAGACCACTGATCCGTGTCAAGACTGACTGGCGACGGCAACCCCTCGCTGGTGGGGCCACGGATGGGGCGGGGCGGGGCGGGGCGGGGTGGGGCGGGCAGGGTAGGGTGGGTGAGTGAGGGAGGGATGGGCAGGCCAACCATCGTAGTTCTATCCCCAACACACCCATCCAGTCAGCAGCTACATCCCCTCCCCCTTCTCCCCCTCCAAAAAGAGAGCGAGAGAGAAACAAAAAGAGAAAACAAACCAAAACCAACATAAAAAGCAACACGTGGAGAATTCTTGAGATGATAACATTTTTTCAACATTGACTAACCAAGGCTGATTTTTCTTCTTCTATTTTTGCAGCCAATTGGTTGAAGGATGAAGGTGTGCAGGATAGTCCCTTATGCGGCAACAGTAGTGGTGCCGGGTAAGCACTTTTTCACAATTATATTTTTTTTCCAACCTCTCTCCATGCATTTTTATATTAACTCTTTTTTTGTCACCCTCTGATTTTTTGTGTGGTCCGGAATGGCCTTGGACGAGTTTTATTCATCGTGTTTATTATTTTTTATATCTATGAGTTTTTTTACACCCTCCAAATCTACCCTTTTCCTTCCTCCTCCTCCTCCCTGTCCTCCCACTCCTCCATCTCCTCTTTTCCATTTTTTCAGCCTCTAGAGCACTCCCACCACCACCACCACCACCACCCAAAAA
>JAPQNM010000047.1:8662610-8672610 GCA_029783475.1 Metacarcinus magister
GTGTGTGTGTTGGTTGGAAGGAACACTTTTATTGGTATGTGTGTATTCTGTATTTTTTTTTCTTCTCTTTTGTTTCTCTCTTATACTTCCATACTTCTGTTAATTTATCTATGTATTACTTTCTCTTTTTTTTCTATTGTCAATATGTTATTCCGTTGTTTCTAGTCTGCAGATGTTTTCTCATGTAGTGATTTTTCATCTTATTTTACTCCCAACTGTACTGTATATCTATCTATATATATGTTTATGTATTTATCTATCTATATATTTGTCTATCTATCTATCTCTATCTATCTCTATTTATTTATCTATCTATATCTATCTATCTATCTATCTATCTATCTATCTATCTATCTATCTATCTATCTATATATATATATATATATATATATATATATATATATATATATATATATATATATATAATGTTTGTGTGTGTGTATGTCTGTGTGTTTACTCAATAATCTGTCTAGATGTGTCAGTCAAGGTGGTGCCCCTCGGGTACCCTTGACGCCCTCCCACCCCTGTGGCCAGCATTAGACACCCAGCCTAGTCAGCCTGTCCCTCAATAGTGAGGTGCCACCACTAGTCACCGGCTTAGTCATCAGACCATCTAGTCGTCTTGCCTAGTCAGCAGTGGTAGTAAGAGGCTCTACAGAAGGCACTGCAGAAGATGGGGCCTTAGTTACGCACAGCGCGAGGGATTCTTTTAGTTTTAGTGAAACGCAGGGAGGCTGTAGCCCTTTTTCTTAGCCGTCCTCCCTCTTAAAGGTGCATGCGTTGTCAGCACTAGTCAGCCCTCAAAGATTACAGCGTGTAGTCGACTCTTCAACCCCCTCACCACTCAGCTGGCATAGACAGCTGATGTGCTGGGATACTCAAGGGCCATAGTTAGGTCTCTCTCCGTTGGTTGCTCTAGTCACCAGCTTTATCCTCGTTTATTTTTCGTGTGTAGTTGCGGGGTGTAGTAATGATGGTTTAGTGGGTGTTGTGAAGTGTAGTAACGGGTGTTTGTGATGATGTAGCTTCAGGGTGTAGTCACACAATGTGTAGTGTTGCCTGGTCAGCAGTCATCAACATGATTTGTTCCGTGGTCTTATTAGCATCTCGACCTGGTCTGGTTCTGTGGTCCTAGTCACTCTGTAGCTTAGTCCAGTCAGTAGTCAGTCAGTCAAGCGGTCTAGTCAGCAGTGGTCTAGTATGTAGCCAAGCGTCTGGTCTGAACTGACCTAGAGGAGGCTGGTCATGTTTTCGATGACCTGAACTCCAGTAGTTGCATGATTGGTACGTAGGAAGCGAGTGGTCACGTTGGGTTTGACTACAGGCTGTCCAGAGTAACTTGACGCTTAGGCTCTGCCCCCAAAACTCCAAGAACCACCAATTGAACAAGCACCAATCACGAATCAATGGGCGGAGCTTATGTGTTAAGTTAGCCAATGACATGTCTTAAATCAGAGGGGAAACTGGAGTGGCCTTTCCGCTAAGTAAACTGAAAACCCTTTATTTGACCTGACCCCTGCTCTGTTGCTGAGGTCAGCATGCTTTTTCCCTTCAAAAACCAAAGACTAATCATTTAAGTCATACAGAAGGAGTGTTTCACCTGAGTCAGAGGGTCAGAGTCAAGGGGTCACTGGGGATTTGCTGAGGTCAAACTGTCTCTCACTGAGTGTTCTGGGCCAGGTCTGGGCCATTTTGGGTGTCACTGCGAGTGGGAAACACAGGTAGGGGTCAGCTGAATGGCCCCTCAACATCCCCTCCTTCACACTACCCCGCCCATCCTTCTACGGGAGAGTGCGTAAAGTTCATGCCGCCACCACCACCACCAGGAGCAGGGCAAGCAGAGGCATCATCAGCGTGTCTGTAGGTGGCGGTGTGAGGGGCGTGTCAGCAGAGGGGAAGGGTGGGAAGGGATGCAGCAGGGACCTAAACGTTCTCATACTTGGCTAGCTACTGAGCAGGCTGTCTGGCTATCTCTTTTGATTACTGTCTAGCTAGACCTCGGCTGACTGCCTATTTGATCAGCTGACCGACTGGCTGACCGGCTGACTAACTGGTGACTGACTGGCTGGTTGGCTGGTGCAGGCACACAGCGGGGGAGCGGCAGGGCATCACCTGGTGAGTACGATAAGAGGAAACGTTATTTTTTCTCTTTGTTTCTTTGTGAGTGTGTGTGTTACCCAATATTTCATTGTTACTTGCGGATTGAGCGTTTGTATCTTCTTTTTGTTTTTTGTAATTTGTTTCGTCTATCTTCTTCTTCTTCTTCTTCTTCTTCTTCTTCTTCTTTTTTTTTCTTCTTCTTCTTCTTCTTCTTCGTCTTCTTCTTCTTCTTCTTCTCCTTCTCCTTCCTCCTCCTCTCCTACTTCTTCGTGTTCTTCTTGTTCTTGTTCTTGTTTTTGTTCTTCTTTGTCTAAGTTTTACTCCTCTCTCTCTCTCTCTCTCTCTCTCTCTCTCTCTCTCTCTCTCTCTCTCTCTCTCTCTCTCTCTCTCTCTCTCTCTCTCTCTCTCTCTCTCTCTCTCTCTCTCTCTCTCTCTCTCTCGCTACCTATTTCATATTCTTGAATTCGTTACAGGGTGTTTTTTGTACTTTTTAACCGTTGCAAATTATTATTATTGTTATTATTATTATTATTATTATTATTATTATCATCATCATTATTGTTAGTTATTATTATTATTGTTACTATTATTATTTTTATTATTATTATCAATATCATTAGTATGATTATTATTATGATTATTATTATGATTAATATTATTGTTATTATTATTATTATTATTATTATTATTATTATTATTATTATTATTATTTTTATTATAATCATTATTGTTATTATTTTTATTATTATTATTGTTGTTATCATTATTATTATGATTACTATAACTATCATTATTGAACAGTTTGGCAGCAAAATGGTTAGCGCGTTCAACCCACATTCTAAAGGGCCATTCTAAAGGGTTTGATTCTATGTTTATGACCGACTCTTATTTGATAGGCAACCTTTCACTCTGAAGACCCTGTTCAGTTAGTAACAGGGGTGTGTGCCTGTGTGTGTGTGTGTGTGTGTGTGTGTGTGTGTGTGTGTGTGTGTGTGTGTGTGTGTGTGTGTGTGTGTGTCAGTAGGGTTTAGGTGGAATCAATTGTCCTTTTTTTCATTATCTCATTTTATTTTGGATTCTCCTAGATTTTCCATTTATCTTTTCAGCTTCCCTGATCATTGATATTTTTCCTCTCCTCTGAATTATCTGTCTCAAACATGTATTTCTCTTGATTATGATAACTGTGATTTTCAACTCTTAGACTTTTCAGAATTATTACATGTCCTCCACTTACTCTACTGTATGTACTTTGATATTTCAGAACCCCTACTACCATGCCCTCCCCTCCACCTAAATAAATGTGCTAATAAGTAGTGATTTCTTTGCTGGTTTTTTTTTTTACTGTAATGTGACTTTACAATGTTATTATATACTATATTCACCCTCAACTGTTTCATGAATTTCAGAATTAATTTCTTTCCTCCACCCCAACCATCATTCCCTTATATTCAGTAATGTCAGTGTTTTATTAAGAAGTTTCAATGTGTGTTACCTTTCATTGGTCTTGGATTTCAGAGCCTTCACGTGTATACTTCCCACTTAATACATTTAACTCTCAATAACTTCACGTCTTTTGTATCGATTGTCTCATTAATTTCAGAGCCAATGTTGTACTCCTTGAGAATGCAGTAATGTTATATGTTCAATGTGTGTTGCTCCCTTAAACGTTTACATCAATGTTTGCCAAAAGTATCTTTATTTTGTCTATCCCTCGTATGTAATTATTTGTTTGAGATCTTCCCTCTGTCCTTTTGTCCCTTCAATGTGACTTAACTTTCAGATCAACCTCGTGTGTCTTGCATTGACAGTCTGTAGCGTGTGTGTCTATGTTCAGTGTCTCCCTCTATATCCTTGCATCCGCGTGCAAGCTGTGTTTAGTCTGTACCACACCCTGCCCCGCCCCGTCCCCGCCACGCCACGCCCCTCTCTAGCCCCTGCCCTCCGTCCCCTGCCCGTCTAGTGAGCCACAGTGATCCACCAGTACAATGCACACCACACTGGGCTTTGTTGTCAGTGTTCAGTGTAGAAGCCAGTGGTCTTGAGGACTTAAGATTGGCGTTGGAGTCATTTTGTCACTCCAGAGCCACTGTGGAGCTGTTGTTTGCTCTTGCCCTACCTATGGGTGCTTCGCGGATAAACACAGACACACAGTGGCTCAAGGTGCAGTGTAGGGCCCCGAGTACCGCGTCGGCTCTGTTGAGCCGGGGCGGTACCTCGACGTGGCCCTGCTGCCTTGCGAGGTCAGGTAGACGTCAAGTCTGTTGGATCACTGGCGAGCGAGGCTCAGCGATGCACAGTGTAGGTCAGCAGGGGACTCGGGCTCCTGCATGGCTCCCTCCCTTCCTTCTCTCCCTTGGTGACGTAGCAGTAGCTTGGTGTGTCGTAACAGTGATGTGTTCTCCCTCCCTCCCCTACACTTGTGTTGTAGAATTGTGTTACTTTGTGAGTCGCGCCGTCGTGTGGTGGTGCATAATGTAGTGTAGCGTCTGTGTGTGTCTGTGTGTGCCTGAGTGGTATCCATATCTGCTGGACGTGTGGGTGTAGTCCAGGTGTAGAGTGTAGCAGTACCCCAAGGAGGAGGTGCTGGTAGAGTAGCGGTACTGGGTGTAGGAGTGTCCAGGGAGAGTAGGTGTAGAGCAGCGTGGGCCCTCAGCGCCGCCTTCCCCACCGCAAGGCGCGGCGCCGGGCCAGTGTCCTGTCTCCTGCTGAACCCTCTCTCTCTCGCCTTTCTCTCCTTCCTCCCGCCTCTCCCGCAGGTCACTCACGTTGTGCCTCTGGCGGTGCCTCAGCCTGGCGGGACGGGACGGGGCGGGGCGGCCAGAACCCCGCCCCCGCCCCGACCCCGCCCCGTCACCCAGCACAGCACGGTTAGCTCCTCGCACCGCTTTTTCACCGCTTATTTCTATTCTCTCACGCTGTTGTTGTTGTTTTGATGACGGCGACGGCGACACAGGAGTGGCCGAGTGAGCGGCTCCCTCACACCCCTTCCCCCTCCCCGACGGAAGTTCCCCCCTTCCCTCCCCCTCACAAACCCTGCAGGTGACATCCCCCCCCCCAGTAGGGAGCAGGTGGGCGGGCCCTGGCACCCCCTGAGGCCGCTCTCGTTGCAGGCGAGCATCAGCCTACCGGGGTCGCCTTACAACCCCCGTCGAGGGTCTCGCAGCAGCCACCAGTGCACGTGGCGAACCTCCAATGGTCGCCGCTTCGGGGATCGCAAGCCTCTGGTGCTGTCCACCTACATGGACGCCATGGAACACCTCCCCTACGCTGACGACTCCAATGCCGTGACGCCCATGAGCGAGGAGAACGGTGCCATCATCGTGCCTGTGTACACCACCTTGGGCTCCAGACACAACTCCTACACATCCCACACGTCCCGCATCTCCTACACCTCCCACGGGGATCTCCTCAACGGCAAGCCGCCCACCACCAAGGCCTCCAAGCTGCTGAACAGATCCCCCCGCAATATGAACACCTCCCTCCCGCCCGAGGTGTGTGTCCCCTCCCTCCCCCACCCATCCCCCACCCTCGTCCCCCTATCTCATTGCCCCTGATGAGTGAAGTAAGAGATACTTGCCAAATACCACTGGTGTTTATGTGTGTGTATTTTTTTTTTTTTTAATGAGAGATTATCTTCCTCTCCTTGATGTGTGAGTGTTTGTGTATATGTGTGTGTATGTGTGTGTGTGTGTGTGTGTGTGTGTGTGTGTGTGTGTGTGTGTGTGTGTGTATGTGTGTGTGTGTGTATGTGTGTGTGTGTGTGTTTGTGTATATATATATATATATATATATATATATATATATATATATATATATAATGTGTGTATATATATATATATATATATATATATATATATATATATATATATATATATATATTGTGTATGTATGTATGTATGTATGTATGTATGTATGTATGTATGTATGTATGTGTGTGTGTGTGTGTGTGTGTGTGTGTGTGTGTGTGTGTGTGTGTGTGTGTGTGTGTGTGTGTGTGTGTGTGTGTGTGTTGTGTGTATGTATGTCTGTGTGAGCGAGTACTTGTGAGAAAAACTTCTTTGCCCCCTGCAGCGTGCGTGCCCCCTCCCTCCACTTCCTCCACTCCCTCCCTTTTCCCCTTCCCTCTGACAATACTCCCTTCACGCCTTCCCCTCATGACTCACCAACTCACAACAATGAACAAGGTCATGAGTACAAGGCAATGATATCCCCTCACCCCCACAACACCTTTCCCCTCACAACCCTTACCCTCCCTCACGCCCCTTTACCCAACACCACATTCTCTCCCCTCCATTCCCCTATCCTGCTCCCTCGTCTCCCACCCTTCATCTGCACCTCACCTCACCTCACCCCATCCTCGCCACACCCCCGCACGCCGCCTCCCTCACTCGCTCACCTCCCTCACGCACCTGTGTGGGCTCAGCTTACGTCACCAGCGGCCATGACAGACAGCTTGGTGACTACTTTGATACGGCGCTGTGAGCCTTCGGGTTTACACTATTTCTCTCTCTTTCTCTCTCTCTCTTTATCTCTCTCTTTATCTCTCTCTCTCTCTCTCTCTCTCTCTCTCTCTCTCTCTCTCTCTCTCTCTCTCTCTCTCTCTCTCTCTCTCTCTCTCTCTCTCTCTCTCTCTCTCTCTCTCTCTCTCTCTCTCTCTCTTTTCCCCTCTCTCCCTGTATTACACTTGCCATTTCGCAACTCTGTCCCTGTCTCTATCAGCCAGACCAGTAGGGTGAGCAAGGGTCAATCTATGCCTGTAGTCGATTATGTTGTATTCCTTGTTTTCCTTTCCACCCTCCTGAGCCCCTTCCTCAGGTTAGGTCAGGTCAGAAGATATCAGGTTAGTCACCCTTCCCTCCCCTTCACCAGGAAGCTGTTCTAGTCTTATTAGTAGGGTGGATGGTGATATGAAAGGGCTTCATTCGCATTTTCTGTGTGACATTGAAGTTCATTATGTGTCTGTCAGCCCCCTACCGGACGTCAGCCATTGTTTATGCCCCAGAGGGTCGTCACGCGCATACACGCCAGCTCCAGGGGCGCCTGCGAGTGTCCTTGACTCACTCACAACACTTCCTTGCCTCAGATGGCCTCTTGGTTTTGCTGGTGCTGGTGTTGCCGCCCTGCTTGTCCCTGTCATTGTTGTGCTTCAATATATAAGCAGACGTGCGAAGGGGAAGTCAAAGGTCCCCGGCATGCCGTCCTGCAGTCAATAGATCCCCGTTATACCCCCATCCCGGCGGAGCTGTAGGCGGGGCGGGGCCGACGAGGGGTGTGGCAAAGAGTGTAAAGAGTGGCTGAGGTCCGCGGGGCCTCCTTTGGTGCCGGCGTCGAGGGATGCTAAGAGATGTACCGTTTGTGCCCCCCGTAGCTGGACAATAACATGCTCCAGATGCTTCCGCTGAGGCCGGAGGGCGAGGCAATGCGCAGGAAAGAAGACGAGGTGATAGATAACATCATTCGTGAGATCTTTGGGCCTGATATCACCCTTGAGTATATCGACAAGGACGCTGTAAGTAGGTCTCGCCTATCGTATTGTTCCTCAACTCCCTCCCCCTCTTCTTATCTCTCTCTCTCTCTCTCTCTCTCTCTCTCTCTCTCTCTCTCTCTCTCTCTCTCTCTCTCTCTCTCTCTCTCTCTCTCTCTCTCTCTCTCTCTCGACTCCTCCATCTATCTCAAGTCCTCGCAAACTCATTTCTACACACAGACACAAACTTACCTTCTGGTCTTTTTTCCTCGAGTTCCTTTCACTCTTTCCTCCCTGACTCCAATCTTCTTCCTTCTCGTCTCCTCGCCACTTCCACACTCACGGAGACATACACCAGATCACGCCACACATCCAAGACACCACACGTCACCCCAGCGAGCACACCTTCCCCGCTCCACCCAACAACCACCGCTACCACTCCTAGTATACAGCCGGAGCCTATTCTATACAAGTCCTGGGCCAAGTGGGGCAGTGGAAAATGACCCAGCCTGCCCCGCCTTGCCCGCCCCGCCCCGCTAGAGGGATGTTTAACCCCCTGGCGTGTCGCGGTGGTGTGTTGCGTGATGCTACTTGGTCAGGCGAGTTATTGCTACCCACTTTACCGGTGAAGCGTGTTAAGAGTTTGTTAGGAATAGTGATGCACGCGAGAAAATATAACGTAATGAAAGCTATGTAGATAACACGCGTTGGAACTAATACACGATGAGAGAGAGAGAGAGGAACACGTGGTAACTTTTGTGTCTAGGAAAGTTTAGAAAGATGTGTTAAAGAGGTAATTTGACCCTAGTATGTGACGGGCGGGCGATGCAGGCTGGGTGAGGCTCCGGATGTGGGCGACGTCGCACCCACACCCACCTAACACACCACGGCTTGTCCTTCACCCTCTCTCACACACACACACACACACACACACACACACACACACACACACACACACACACACACACACACACACACACACACACACACACACACACACACCAAAAGCCTTGGCACACAGGTTGATTCTAATCCCAGAACATTTATCACACATTCTACCCCTCACACACACGCACACGCACACACACACACACACACCCACACCCACACACACACACACACACACACACACACACACACACACACACACACATACACACACACACCCACACCCACACACACACACACACACACACACACACACACACACACACACACACACTTCCTCATACACCTCACAACCAATCCTCACACACCCTGCACACCAGAATGCACTCCCTCTTGTACATATCCCCTTACACCCCTTCCTACACCCGACCCCATAACCAGTACACACGCCCATTCTCTGACACGCCCACACACTCAAGATCTTATTTACATTCTCCTCATACATTACATTAGGCTTTATCCAGCAGGCTCCCCTCCACCTCCTCCCACCACCACTACAACACTGAGAAGACCACCACACTTATATCCCCCTTCTATAAAATCACACAACACACCCCGGCGACTCCTACCACACCCAAAGACAATCTCCACATATCCTCCACATATACAGTGACACACCACATGCATCCTCCCACTATACTTAACAGACACATCACCTCCCTAACACTACATAATCACCCGGTAACGCCTCCCCACCAAAGCCTCACTCATCAAACTCCCCACATCAGCACAATAGACACTGCACCACAATTTTTTCCCAACACCACACATACATAGCCTTCAGTAGCCACCCACACCCACACCACATAGTTAGAGCGCTTTTAAAACACCATCACATCCCCTTAACACATAGCTCAACACCCCGCCGTCCCCACAGAGGGTACACATAAGATCAGGACATCTCGCGAGGCCGAGTGAGAGGCAAGGATGCGCTAAGACTTTCTTTTTCTCCCTCTCTCCGCTAGTCGGCCCAGGCCACGCCGCTCGCAAGGTCCAAAGAGAACGTTGTCGTAAGTCATCTCTTGGCTGTCTGTCTGTGTCTGTCTGTGTCTGTCTGTCTGTCTGTATGTCTGTCTGTCCTCCTGCCACCACTGCCCTCTTCCTCCCACCACCACCTCAACTATCACCACCACTACGGCATGCCCTCGCGTCCACCCCGTCAACCACCACCACGCCCACGCCCACCCTCGCCCCGCCCTTCTTAGTGTCATCAGCCTCACCTTCCTCTCCTCGTGGGTCAGCTGAGTCATGGGTCACTACGCCCTGACCTGACTTCCACGTGCGGGTAGAGCCACGAAGGGTCAGCCACAGGTGAGGGGTGTGGGCGTATCAGCGAGGGGAACCTGTGTGGCCTTCACGCTTCAGCTGACCACGTGAGAGGAACACCGCCCTCCTCCTCCTCCTCCTCCTCCTCCTCCTCCTCCTCCTCCTCCTCCTCCTCTTCCTCTTCCTCTTCCTCTTCCTCTTCCTCCTCCTCCTCCTCCTCCT
>JAPQNM010000047.1:8677610-8687610 GCA_029783475.1 Metacarcinus magister
CCACCTCAGGTAACTATGTGTGGCTGCCCTCACCCTCACTCCCCACACCCCCGCCACAGTTGCGTCAAGGTCATTCAATGTGTTATGTTGGCGGGGGTGTTCGGGGGTGGGAGTTGGGGTTGTGACGCAGAGGGGGATTCTTAAACAGGCAGAAGGGACGCCCTGCCAGCGACCTGCATCATCACCACCACCACTCCACCACCAGCAGCAGCCTGCCTCACCACCGCCGCTGCCGCCACTACCAGGCCTGCCGCCACCACACCCACCCACACAGAACCCCCACTCTACCACATTACTCTAACGTTGCACGTCACACACACACACACACACACACACACACACACACACACACACACACACACACACACACACACACACACACACACACACACACACACACACACACACAGCGGGCCTGGGGTATGGCAAATTTGTTCTTTTCTTGCTCTGTTCACCTGCTCACGCACTTCTGTTCAGTCTGGGTCAGCTAGCGTAGCACCAAACTCACTCTTGTCTTGATTCTTCTCACTGTCGCCGAGTCGCCTAAGTCTTGCAGAGGCTGGCGACAGTTTTCAAATACTTTTCACCATCTCACAAGTGCTTCTCAGACTTAAATAATACAAGTTCTTTTCATTTTCCATTGTAATAAAAAATAAGTAAAAAAATTCCATCAAGTATTTTGTTGCCGGTTATGCACTAGGAGTCAAGTGTAGGATAGTGTGTGTAGGGGAGGGTAAGGTCACTAACCCAGCCTATAGGATACAAGGCTTCTTTCCACCCCGCAGCCCGACCAGAGGATGGAGGCACAGAGTCTATCTCTTTTGACGTCTGACATTTTGACTAATTTCTGTTTTTTTTTCCTCTCTGTTTTTCACCGGATCCCCCTCTCGGAGCTTGTCTGTGTCTGTGTAGGTCGGGGCCCGTCACCTCCTTCACCCCTTAAGTCAGTGCCAAGGTTCCTGAAGGACAAGTCAAGTCTATGTTGTGAGGGTTAGTGAGCAGCCCCAGGGTGACGCGCCCCGCCCGCCCCTTGTAGACACTAGTATCTGTGCCGTCCTCCTCCAGGGTCCGAGATCCATTACTAACACATTTTATAGTTTCTATCTATTATTTCTCCGCAGAAGAGGAGGAAGAATCCTTTAAGGAAAAACTCAAGAAAAAACTATTAGAATATTTGCTGAAAGGCATTGACATCTTCTGTGTGTGGGACTGTTGTTCCTATTGGAATAAGTTTGCAAAGTTGGTGGAGTTGCTGGTGTTCGACCCGTTTGTGGAGCTGTTCATCACGCTGTGTATCGTCGTCAACACGCTCTTCATGGCCATGGACCACTACGGCATGAACTGTAGTTTCGACCACTTCCTCAAGATGGGAAATTATGTGAGTATAATGTAGGTCTTCCTTTTTTTTCCCTCCCTCTGCCTCCCTCTCGCCCTTAGTCTCGCCAAAGTTAATAGTAAATCAAAGTCTCTTTCTCATATTCTCATTCCTCTTGATATTAGATTTTTCTCCTCTGCACGGTTTTCTACATGCGAATGGACGCCCACGGTGAGTATGTCTGGTTGTTCTGCTACTTAGGTTGTTGCTCTACGTTTCTTGTATATCTTTCATCTCAGATTGTCTTACGTTTCCCCGTCTCTTTTCTTCCCTTGAATACACTTTATTCACCTTCATATATATTATTACGTTCCACCATTTTTCTTTTCAATATTCTGGTATCACATTTTTTTCCTTCTTCCTCTTCCTCCCACCATCTACTCTCCACCCTTGCCGTCATCTTTAATCCAACTTCCCCCACTCATCACAGTTCTTCACGGCGACATTCAGCATCGAGTGTTTCCTCAAGATCATCGCCATGAGCCCCAAGTACTACCTGCAGGAGGGCTGGAACATCTTCGACTTTATCATCGTGTTTCTCTCCCTCCTCGAGCTGGGCCTCGCCAACGTCTCCGGCCTCTCCGTCCTCCGATCTTTCAGGCTGGTGAGCTCCTTTTCCCCTGCTTTGCATTGTCTTCATAATTCCTTTCACATTATAGTTTGTTATATCTTATTTAGCTATTTACACTTTTAAATTCCATTCGTCTGAAAAGGAATTTCTGTGTCTTCTAAGCCTCGTTTTCTTCGAGTTAAGTGTTGCAAAGAATGTTGACACTTCTATCGGTGTTTTTAAGGAGCGATGCGTATGTCTGACTGTGGTGTGTGTGTGTGTGTGTGTGTGTGTGTGTGTGTGTGTGTGTGTGTGTGTGTATGTGTGTGTGTGTGTGTGTGTGTGTGTGTTTACAATGGCATGGATGTTTATCTCCTACAGCTTCTAACGGTGATATTAATGCTGTGTTTCCCTTCAGCTTCGAGTGTTCAAGCTGGCTAAGTCTTGGCCCACGCTCAACCTGCTCATCTCCATCATGGGGAAGACGGTGGGCGCCTTGGGTAACCTCACCTTCGTGTTGTGCATCATCATTTTCATCTTTGCCGTTATGGGTATGCAGCTTTTCGGCAAAAACTACACAGGTACGTATTTGGGGCTCTCTCCCAGCCGTTTGTTGTTATTGTTGGTAGAAGTAGTAGTAGTAGTAGTAGTATGGTAGAAATAGTTTTGCTGTAATTACTACTATTTATTACAATTACTACTTCCATTACTACTTCTACTACTACTACTACTAATAATAATAATAATGATACTTCTACTACTACTACTACTACTACTACTACTACTACTACTACTACTAATAATAATAATAATAATAATAATAATGATAATGATACTTCTACTACTACTACACCTAGCTTACTACTATTACTACTGTTGCTAATACTATTACTACTACTACTACTACTATTACTACTACTACTACTACTACTACTATTACTACTATTTCTACTACTACTACTACTACTACTACTACTACTACTACTACTACTAATAATAATAATAATAATAATAATAATAATAATAATACTATTACTACTACTACTACTACTTATTTTTCCTATTTAATTTTGCTTTCTCTACTTTACGAATATTAGTTTATACCTCTTATTGTCAAATTTATTCTTCTACACAATATTTTCACCCTTTCTCTAACGCCTACCCTCCCCCCGTACACATACACACACCTTCTTCCCTCCAACTCAACTTTCTCTTCAGAAAAAGTGATGAAGTTCCCTCCCAACCCGGATGGTCAACTGCCTCGGTGGAACTTCACGGATTTCATGCACTCGTTCATGATCGTGTTCCGTGTGCTTTGCGGCGAGTGGATTGAGAGCATGTGGGACTGTATGCTGGTTTGCGGCTACTCATGCATCCCCTTCTTCATGGCCACCGTCATCATCGGAAACTTGGTGGTGAGTGAGATTGATAGAGATATGGGAGTAGTGGGAGAGAGAGAGAGAGAGAGAGAGAGAGAGAGAGAGAGAGAGAGAGAGAGAGAGAGAGAGAGAGAGAGGAGAGAGAGAGAGAGAGAGAGAGAGAGAGAGAGAGAGAGAGAGAGAGAGAGAGAGAGAGAGAGAGAGAGAGAGAGAAGAAAAAAAAGTGGTGGTAATGTATGTAGTTGAGATAAATTTTTGGAAGTGTTTGGGTTGTGGAGAATGGGCAGGAGTGGATTAACATTAAAGAAGAATAAACGGAGTATTGATGAATTGGGGAGGGGGGGAGGCAGGTGGGCTACAGAGAAGAAAAAAAATTCCACTTCGTCCTCAAATCTCACCTCTCCGCAGGTACTGAACCTCTTCCTTGCTCTTCTACTGAGCAGCTTCGGCGCCTCCAACCTCTCGGCGCCTCCTTCCGACGGCGACACCAACAAACTATCGGAAGCGTTTGAACGTATCGCCCGCTTCAAGGCATGGGTGAAGCGCACTGTGTTCAACGTTCTCAAGCACGTGCGGGCTAAGCTTACCAATCAAATAAGCGACCAAACACCAGGTGGGCCTCCCCTTTCTCCTGCAATTCCCGCCAAAGCCAACGCCACCACTACCACCGCCGCCGCCACTGCTGCCGCTACAGCTCACTGCCATTACCATCTTTAATACTGTTACTCCCACTTACCCACTACTCATTCACTTACCTACTACTTGCTTTGAACACACCTTCTTACTGCCATCTCCATTTCTATTTCCGCCACACTCCACTTCTATCACCACAAACTTTGTTATGCACGATCTTTTTCTTCTTATCTTATGAATGGTTAATTATGCTCTCCACACCCACACACACACACACACACACACACACACACACACACACACACACACACACACACACACACACCCACACACACACCCACACCCACACCCACACCCACACCCTTTTCTATGCCTGTTACGCACTATTTTCGCACTTATTTCTGTACTTCAACGAAGCTACCCTCTTTCTGTCTGTGTCACTCACTATGTATGTACAATACTTTTCACTTGAAAGATACGATAGATATAGCATAGACCTAAATAGAAGAGAGAGAGAGAGAGAGAGAGAGAGAGAGAGAGAGAGAGAGAGAGAGAGAGAGAGAGAGAGAGAGAGAGAGAGAGAGAGAGAGAGAGAGAGAGAGAGAGAGAGAGAGAGAGAGAGAGAGAGAGAGAGAGAGAGAGAGAGAGAGAGTTCAGTAGCATTAGAACAACAATTATGTATAGTAGTAGATTTAGAACTTGAACTTAGAGCTTTTTTAAGTACTGCACGGCACGGCACCTTCATAATTATTTCATAGATATAAATAGGAGTAATTTCAGTAGTAATTTTGTAATGGCATTTAGAAACAGAGCGTTAGGAAAAAAAGCAATAGAGGTTTTAGAATTTTGAAAGTAGAAGTTTTACATGTAGTTACCAACGTAGAGATAAGAGAAAGTAGATAACAGATATTAGTGCTGTGGTAGTAGACGTAGTAGTTGTGATGATAAACGAGATTAGAGAGAGAGAGAGAGAGAGGAGAGAGAGAGAGAGAGAGAGAGAGAGAGAGAGAGAGAAAGAGACAGAGAGAGTAGCATAAGGTTTAGTGGTAGAGCAGAGCCAGGGTAGCGACGGGACAGTGGCTAGAGAAGTGAGACAGTGTTGATGCGGCGTGTTGCAGACGGACGAGACTTGGAAGGGGAGGACATACTGATGGATGGCCAGACAGGCAACAAAAAACTCCAGAAAGACCACACCCAGGTTGATATTCCCATGGATGGCTTCGATCTACCAGGTGAGTATATCCTGATGATTCTATATCTATATACATAAAGAGTAAGTTTTCTTGTTTTACTTTTTTCTTTTCTTTTACGTTTCCTTAACTTTTTTTTCTATTTCTCTAACTTAAGGTCTTTGGGTAACTTTTCTTCGTGTCTTTCAGTTTATTCCATCCATCTTCTTATTATATACCTCATGCAGCAAGATTATCAACTAATAAAGTCTATTTTTTCTTCCTCTCCACATCCTGTTCCATCCTTTCCCGCCTCCTCTTCTTCTTCCTTGTCCTTGTGTTCCTCGCCCTTGCCCCGCCCACCTAACAGACGGCAAGATGAAAAACAACACGGTCATCAATAACAAGTACATCGGCAACTCAGTCTCCCTTGATAACCGCGACGTAGCGATCATCGAGAACGACTACGGCAACAATAAGAAGGCGAAGCGGTTGGAGGAGGACGCCCTCAGTAACAACTCTCTCGGCTCGCACAGGCACCACAAACTGAAGAGCGACAGCGGAAGTCACAAAGGCTCGACGGAGACTGTGGACGACGGAGAGGAGAAGAGAGATGCCAGTAAGGAGGACTTCGACGATGGTATGCGTCTTGATGGTACTCTCACCAGCACTCTGTCCTCGTTTTTTGTTGACCTTACGTACTATAGTGGTTTAAGGACAGAGGGGGAGGGGTACACACACACACACACACACACACACACACACACACACACACACACACACACACACACACACGCACACGCACACACTCTCACACACATACACACACGCACGCACTCGGTGCAAGGTTCGACTGGTGTGTTGGGGGATGACGTGGTGGTGATAATGTAGATGCTGTTCCTGTTGCTGCCGCCTCTCCCTGTTCATCACCGCTGCAGCTACCATCACTACCACCAACACTGCTGCTCGCCTCCTCCACCGCCACCACCAACACTAACACCGCTATTACATTCTACCGCGTCTCGCCTCAGTGCTTGTAGATTATAGACTGCCCTTCATTGCATCTCCTTCCTCCACCACCTCGTTGTCCTCCTCTTCCGTCACAACTCCTCCCTTCCCAATTTCCTGAAAGTCGCTCCAGATACACGCCGTGACCAAAAACCAGACTAGTAGCGTCACCTCTTTGTTTTGATTGTCTCTTTGTTTGTCATGAAGCGTTGAGGCCAGACCCGGAGAAGCGCCCTTCACCCTCCCCCCCTTCACTTAATGTTGCGTGATGCGTGGTGGCGCAAACATCTCCCGCTCTCCATCCCTTCCCCAAGTTCCTCCTCCCTTCTTCCCCCCTCGACTACCTCACTCAATATTGGATGACATCGTTCATTATAGTGATTCATAGTAATTATTGATGTCACTCTCCCTTCTACTGTCCTTTTCCTTCCTCCTCCCCCTTTATCCTCTTTTGGCCACCACGGAGCACCACCGAAGAGTGAGCAGACGGTGTGGTGATGAGAGAGAGAGAGAGAGAGAGAGAGAGAGAGAGAGAGAGAGAGAGAGAGAGAGAGAGAGAGAGAGAGAGAGAGAGAAAAAAAAAAAATCTATAACTGCTCACTCGCTGCATGTTTTTTATATATGCATTTTTCCACTCACTTGGCTCGCCACCATCACCACCGCCACAATTACTACTACTACTACTACTACTACTACTACTACCACTACCACTACCACTACCACTACCACTACTACTACTACTACTACTACTACGACTACTATCATCATTATCACCACCACCACCACTACCACTACCACCACCACCACCACCACCACCACCACCACCACCACCACCACCACCACCACCACCACCATTACCACAACCACCATCAGCACTGTCACTTAACATTATCATCACTACCACTCATCACCACACCACCACCATCATCACAGTCATCACCATCCCAATCACTACACTCACTCTTATTCCCATCACTGCTAACACTTTCACAATCACACTTATCACAACTATAACCACCTCCCACTACCACCACCACCACCATCACATCACCACTAGCAGATTCACAACTTCTAATTCATAATCCAACACCAGAACCATCGTAGTTGTAATAGTAGTTGTAGTAGTAGTAATAGTAGTAGAAGTAGTGGTAGTTATAAAAGTAGTAGTAGTAGTGGTGGTGATGGAGGCAGAAACTCCGACATCAATAGTGGTGAAGCTTATGCCTTAAGATGCTATTAAGAGGTAAAGGCACCAGCACACAGGACAATGAGTGCCTGGGCGTGGCTGCCGCTATAACTTCGTAACGGTAGCGCTGATGAGGACACTAACGCTGCCTTCCCTTCCTTTCTCTTAGCGTCTCCCTCCTTCAGTGCGCCGTGGGGGACCGGCTAGCAGAAGGAGATGCTGATGATGCTGATGATAATGTTCTGTTTGACCCACGTAATCTTTAACGTCTTTGCACCTGCTAATTTTTTGTGCACTTTTGATTAGTTTATTCACTGGTCTTTGTTCTTGTCACGCCCCTCTCCCTCCCATAAGTATTTCTTTCTTTCCTTTCTCTACGTGTCTTCATTTTTCACTACCTTCCTTCTTTTCCGTCCATATTATTTTTTTTTCTCTCGTTCTCTGTCTGTCTATCTATCTATCTCTATCTCTATCACTATCTCTCTCTCTCTCTCTCTCTCTCTCTCTCTCTCTCTCTCTCTCTCTCTCTCTCTCTCTCTCTCTCTCTCTCTCTCTCTCTCTCTCTCTCTCTCTCTCTCTCTCTCTCTCTCTCTCTCTCTCTCTTTCCTGTCACCCCAGCACCAAACATCCATCTTGACGTTCATCTCAACATGAAGACATGCTTCATGGGGTTGCTTTTTGCAGATCACGGCGGGAGTGGAGATGAGGGCGAACTGGAGGAGGATGAAGGGGAGGATGTTGGCCCTGTCGTAGATACTGGAAGCAACGCGGCCCTCGACTATCCTTCCGACTGTTTCAAGGAAGGATGTTACACGAGATGGCCTTTCTGTGCGGTATGCTGCTTCTGTCTCTGTGTTGTGGTTTGATTGTGACGTGAGGGGAGGTGATATATATATATATATATATATATATATATATATATATATATATATATATATATATATATATATATATATATAGGGATGTGTGAGGTTTGGGATGAACAGAAAGTGGGCAGGTTATGTATACCTCTCACTATCTGGTATGTGCATACACGGCTGGAATGAAATCAAGTAAAGCGTAGTGGAAAGAGAGAAAGTTAATAATTAGCAGGAATCGTGAGAGAGAGAGAGAGAGAGAGAGAGAGAGAGAGAGAGAGAGAGAGAGAGAGAGAGAGAGAGAGAGAGAGAGAGAGAGAGAGAGAGAGAGAGTTTGTTTTATCAATGTCAATGTCTTCTACGCTTGTCTCTCCCACCGTCTCTTTAAGTTGTACAATATCTTGACCTTGATCTCCTCCTCCACAGGGCGATCCAGACTCCCCGTTCTGGCAGGGATGGGGTCACCTCCGCCTCAAGACCTACCAGCTGATTGAGAACAAGTACTTTGAGACGGCTGTGATCACCATGATTCTGCTGTCATCGCTGGCTCTGGCGGCGGAAGACGTCAATCTGAAGGGGCGGCCGGCGCTGCAGGATATTCTGTATTACATGGATCGCATCTTTACCGTCATTTTCTTCATTGAGATGTTGATCAAGTGGGTCGCACTCGGGTTTTCCAAGTACTTCACCAACGCCTGGTGCTGGCTTGACTTCCTCATCGTAATGGTGAGCGGCTGTGTGTGTGTGTGTGTGTGTGTGTGTGTGTGTGTGTGTGTGTGTGTGTGTGTGTGTGTGTGTGTGATAATCACTGTGTACTTCATTTGCACTTTGGTCATATAGTAAGATAAAAAGAAATCCGCAAATATTTTGACGTTTTAAATGTGTACAAAATTATGTGTGTACAAACATGGGTGTGTGTTATTTAGTGAGTGTCATTCGTGTGCCGTGACTGTGTTGTGTATTGCAGGTGTCGCTGATCAACTTGGTGGCAACACTGGCCGGCGGAGGCAAGATTCAGGCATTCAAGACGATGAGAACCTTGCGAGCCTTGAGGCCACTGAGAGCTCTGTCCAGGATGCAGGGCATGAGGGTATGTGCAGACAAACACACACACACAACTCTCATAACAACCTCTTTCTAACCTAATGAATAAAACTTTTACTCACATGTCTATTTCAATGGCAACAGTTCTTACTCTACGTAGTCTCCAATGGACAGTCAAGAATATAGCCTGTGACTTGTACCTTGTATTGAATAAGATTTCACCTGTATCTACTAGTTAGACTAAAAAAAAATAAAAACAACTTTGGTAATGAACCCCGAAGGCAATGCTAAGGTAAACATTAACATTAACTCTCATAGCACAATAAAAATGTACTGTACACTATACCACCTGAACCCACACCCTTGCTTCCCCTGAGTCGCATGGAGTCACACACTATATTCCCTTTGTGTTCTATGATGCCGCCTCGTCCGCAGGTTGTGGTGAATGCCTTGGTTGGAGCCATTCCCTCCATCGTCAATGTGTTGCTTGTGTGTCTCATCTTCTGGCTCATCTTTGCCATCATGGGTGTCCAGTTATTCAACGGGAGGTACCATAAGGTGAGTTCCTGCTCTCCACCTTCCCTCCTCTATAAAACACCTCCCCTTACCTTTTATTTTTTTCTTAGACTCCTAAAAAAGAAAAATCCTTACCTTTCTTTCCAATGATTTGATCTATAGTTAATTTATTTCACTTTGATTTATATTCTTTTTATCTCAGTTCAACGTGTTCTTTCTTCATTGTTTTCCATTTATGTGACTCTACACACTCCATCCTTTGCAGTGTATAGACGAGGAGGGA
>JAPQNM010000047.1:8695110-8745110 GCA_029783475.1 Metacarcinus magister
GTATGAGTAAAAATTGGTTCACTAATAGGGTAGTAGAGGAGTGGAACGAACTCAGCAAGCATGTGGTAAGTGCCGGGACAGTAGACACTTTTATGAAAAGGTTGGACATTTCAGTGGATGAAGAAAACAGATGGTAAGTGTTAGGTGCACAGGAGCTGCCTTTTGTAGGTCAACTGTTTCATTTATATTATTTTTTGCAGCAATATGGTTACTATGGACACCGTGATGGTGTTCACCTACTCATCACCCCAACACCAACTCCTTTAACCCTTTTGATGCACCTAATCTTTTACCTCAGCACAGACTGAGGCAGGCAGCCGCAACCCCGCGCACCCACTCCCCTCACTCTCCTCCAGTCCCAAAACATCTCCGTCCAGGTTTTATTTGTCTTGTAAATTCTTAAATATGTTCTCTTTAAATTTTCACTGCGCAATATTGTCCTTAATTAACTTTTTTAGTAATTGTGTTGCATGTGCTCAGGCATCTTCTTCCCCGTGCAGTTAGGTTCCTCTGCCCTCTTTTTCCAATGTTTTTTAAAAGTTCCAAAAGATGTATGCCCATTTACATGTTTCCTAGTCGTATACTCAACAGGCCTATGCTATATTTGTAGGTTCTTATTCCCCGTACATACCTCTTAGTTACTTCTGTCACAACATCAACATTTTTATAATATTCCTTACATTTTCTTGAATCCTCTTAACATTTTCACAGGTCCCAGTGCTCTTGTAGGTCACCTTCAGCCACCTTCAAGATCCATAAACATCTTCAGTGGTGCTCTTTCTCCTTTAATAGATGCTTAGTCAGTGACTGCCCCACCCCATGTGGTGCCTTAGAATAGTCCCTCATTACCATTTGACTCCCACAGGTCTGGTGCTGAAGGATATCATCGAGAAGTACTTTGTATCGCCAACGCTGCTTCGTGTGGTGCGTGTGGCCAAGGTGGGCCGAGTGCTCCGTCTGGTGAAGGGTGCCAAGGGTATCCGAACACTGCTCTTCGCCCTGGCCATGTCCCTGCCGGCGCTCTTCAACATCTGTCTCCTCCTTTTCCTTGTCATGTTCATCTTTGCTATATTTGGCATGTCCTTCTTCATGAACGTGAAGCACACGGGTGGACTGGACTCAGTGTACAACTTTGAGACGTTCTTCCAGTCCTTCATTCTCTTGTTCCAAATGATGACATCAGCGGGGTGGGACAGTGTGCTGAGCGGGATTATGAACGAGAGGGATTGTAATCAACCCAACCCCGAGGTGGGTGACGCTGGGGACTGTGGCAACCAGGCCATTGGGATTGCATACCTGCTGGGCTACCTGGTGATCAGTTTCCTCATCGTGATCAACATGTACATTGCCGTCATCTTGGAAAACTACTCACAGGCCACAGAGGATGTGGAAGAAGGTCTCACTGACGACGACTACGACATGTACTACGAGATATGGCAACAGTTTGACCCCAAGGGCACCCAATACATATTGTTCGCACAGGTTTCAGACTTCCTCGATGTCCTTGAGGCACCGCTGCAGATTCACAAGCCCAACAAGTACAAAATTGTGTCGATGGACATTACCATCTGCAAGGGCGACCTGGTGTTTTGTGTGGATGTCCTCGACGCCCTCACCAAAGACTTCTTTGCCCGCAAGGGTAATCCCGTAGAGGACTCTGCTGACATGGGTGATGTAGGGCCCCCGCAGGACCGACCGGGCTACGAGCCTGTGTCGTCAACGCTGTGGAGGCAGCGGGAAGAGTACTGCGCCCGGCTGATTCAGCAGGCGTGGCGCAGACACCGGCAGCACAAAGATCAGTCGTCCCTGTCCGGTGGAGAGTCCCAAGAGGAGCTGAAGCAGGCGGACACGGCCGTCCTGGTCGAGAGCGACGGTTACGTCACAAAAAACGGCCATAAGGTGGTGATACACTCGCGGTCACCATCCCTCACCTCACGCTCCACTGACGTGTGACCCCAAGGCGAGTACCTCACTTGTTGCTGCTTCTTGACCCGCCCCTCCCCGCCCCGCCCCGCCCCACCCCGCCTTGCCTCGCCTCGGGCTCTGGCGCCGCCGCCCATCCCTCGGGGCACTCTGGGCCCCACATTGTCGGTCGCGCCTTCCCTATTCGGGCACGCCGCACTCTTAATGCCTTGTTGTTTATGTTTGTTGTGCGACCCCATAGCCCGCAGCCCGTAGCCGCCTCCTGCAGCCCATCCACAGCCCAGTCCGCTCATCACAATCCAGCTTGCAGTCTGCAGTCCCAACTCCACCCCGCCCTGCCCCGCCCCAGCTGGCAAGCTCCAACACAATACACCCAAATCAGAGTTTCTTTAATAATCTGGTCGAGACCTCTCGCCGTGCCCCGAGCGCTGGGGGCTGGCGTCCTGGTGCTGTGAGGACTGTGTCGCCTTGCCGGCGTAGGGCTCCCGGCCACTGGCGAGCTGGCCGAGACTGGGCAGCTGCCGCCCACACCCCTACCGGCCGCCCACACTTGCCAGCGGCCGCCTACACCCTCCAACGACCACCACATCCACCATCGGCCGCCCACAACAGCCCACGCCCACAGTATTGTTGCCGTGTATGAAACACCGGCCACACTTCTACCGTGGTCGGGGCGGTGCGGGGCAGCCGGCGCGGGGCCGAGGCGGGGCCGCCCCGGCAGTGGCTACGTGTACCACCCAGCTGACAGCATAATTAGTGCATGAGGCCCCGACGCCCTTACCACTGTAGCCCAGCATAATATGCCAAGCAGGTGCTAACTGCCCCGCCCCGCCCCGCCCCCTGTAGGCTTCCCACCCAACGCCTGCTGCCCCCTCCTTTCCTGGTGCTCAGGATCCCCCCCACCCACTTCCTCCGCACCCTCACCGCGCGACGCCCGGGGCCGCGCCTTTCCCCTACTACCTTTTCCTGCCGGAGCGAGTGTTGATGGCGTGTGAGGGAGCTTTCCTCCCTCTTCCCCAAGTGGAGGCAGCCCCAATGACGCCGCCCTCAACCCCCCTCGCTCTACACACACCTTTCACGTCCTCCCTACTCCGCCAACCATGTCCTGTCCCGGCTCAGAATTCCCATTGTCCTCTCTTGGCTTACTGTGGGGCACCCCGCCCCGCCCGCCTCGCCCCGCCGGTTACGGGGCCACACACAGCCCGGGCGACATGGCCTTAAGTCTGGTGTAGTGTTACCAGTCCGGATTGTTTCCTGCACAATATTCTATGTCGACACGCAGTTATTATGGAGGTAATTAATTTTTAGATGATCCTACTATAAGGTTACGCTGTGCATAATAATAAAAAAAACTATATTTATGATGATACAAGTGAAAGTAAAGTCTAAGAGGCGCCTCCTGCATGAGCCAGCTGAGCGCCCGGCGGGGCCAGACCGGCGGCGGCAGCGGCCCGCGTCCCTTCCCCCCGCCAGCCGCCGCCGCCAGCCGCCCTCCGCCGCCCAGGCCGCAGCTGGTGGAGGCTGCGGGCCGGCGTCGAGGAGCCGCGCACTGGTCCACTGGTCTTACACTTCATAACCATACATGTAGCATAGGAATATTGTTGAAAATTTTGCCATGGAACTTTTATCTGAGTGATGGAAAACTATGATGGAATCTTCGCTCCCATTGTAATACTCGAGGCTTGAGTGTGCTGGCAGGCGAGGGACGGGCCGTCCCCCCGGGCCCCGTCCCTCGCCACTCAACAGCGGCTTGTATCTGCAGACACTAAGTTTTAAGAGAGAGCGCTGTGAACCTTCCTACTGGTACACGTCTTAGTTGGTAAGGCGCCCCGGCACCTGCTGTACCCCTCGGTTGCCCGCCCTCATGTGATACACTTGTGTAATATTCAAATTGTTATATTCTTGATAAGCAAGTTTGTTTTATATTCTACCGGCCGCCACGCGTGACGTGCTCAGCTGCACCCGCGTCAGCTGCGGCGATGGAGAGCAAGGGAGGGTTGGCGCGGCCTAGGTACGAGCCACCTTCCTTCCCCGGGTGGCCCCGCCCCGTCCCGCCCCACCCCGCCCTTAAATCCCACATCCCATCTCAGTTATTGTCTCAAAAAGATGCAACAACAACAACTGGTCAAAATCAGGTGTAGTGGCCCCAGTCCCTTACTTTCCGCGCCAACACGCGGCCGCCCAGCCCTCCCTCATGTTGTGGAGGCCCCACCACGCCCCTCAGTGTGCCCCCCCCCCTCCTTGGTTTCCCGCCCTCAGCCCCGCCCCCTCCACGACGCCGCCTGCCGCCCGTGTAATTCACTGGTCTGTCTCTCAAGCTGATAATGATAATCTTATGATGAAAAACGGCTTTACTTTCATTCTACATTTCGCCTTTTTGCTTGCACTTTGTAAAATGTTTTGAATTCCACAGTTTGTACTATATTATCTGTACATAATACGTCATCGAATAAATTTTTGATAATTTACCACGAAGAACTGTTGACTTTTTACTGTCCATCCAAAGTGTACACACACACACACACACACACACACACACACACAAGAAGAAGATGAATAAGAATAATGATAATAATAATAATAGTAATAATACTTATAATAATTATATTAATAATAGAATATCATTGATAATAATAATAATAATAATGATGATAACAATATAATATATAATTATAATAATAATAATAATTACAATAATAATGATAATAATAATAATCGTAATAACAATAATAATAATCATAGTAATTATAATGATAATGATAATAAGCAATAATAATAATAATAATGATAGTAATAAAGATAATAACAATAATGATGATAATGATCATGATAATAGTAATAGAATCATTGGTTCTCTCTCTCTCTCTTTCTAATTTACCACACTATTGAGGATCACGCGCTGGACTTGTGATCGCCAGCCATTATCCTCTCAGAGAAGAGCTTAAGGTTTATTATGAACTGATCCATAGGTTAGACTGTGTGTGACCTTTCACACACTACACATCCCATCCTCTTGCTCAAAGAATACAGTAACTGCTTGATCGTCAGTGAAAACCAGGGATTATGCTTCCTGTTGGAAGTTGCTTGGTATGGGAAGGGGGCTTACATGGGGACTTGCACGGGGTGATCGCCGGAGGGTTGTCGAGGCGAGATGCCCCTTGGCGTATGTCCCCAATGATTGATGATTGAAATATCATCCTTGGTGAAAACTTTGCACCTGAGCGAGGCACAAACCTCAGCCTACCGGGTGACAGGCCGAGAGGTACACAGGTACTGAGCTACCAAACAATAAGTAAGTATAAGTAAGTAAGTAAATGTTTATTGCTTCAACAAATGTATACATATATACATAATTGAACTTTATAATAACAAGTCTTGGTCTGTGTGTGTGTGTGTGTGTGTGTGTGTGTGTGTGTGTGTGTGTGTGTGTGTGTGTATTTACCTATAGTCAGACCCACCTTAGAGTGTGGCTGGGGTGTTCCCGTCGTGGGGAATTACCGTTTTACAGCAATGCCACGTATAGAGATTTGCCGCGCAAATTCAAATCAATTTCGTATTTTAAAAAAATTATGAGGCCCGAATCGTGTATCTGGCAACATCATATATCATATGTGAAGTTTTCTTGAGTGATAAGATATATATATCCAGAACGAAAGGGAAACTCATTAATAGGTACTGCTTTTTATTAGCAACACTGTAAAATATGTATACCACGTTCCTTTATATGCTTATATATATATATATATATATATCTTATCCATTATAAGTTTACTGTTTCTTCATACATTATAATACTATGAATAAACGTGTATGCATATTTCCTGATCATGTCTGCCATGGTTTTACTTACATTAAAACATTTCTACAATGCGGATTAAAAGACACGTGGCAGAGCTGTAAAAGGGTATTCCCCGACTGTTTCCGCTGGCCAACCACACTCTTAGGCGAGTCTGACTATAGTTGTTGTATACAGGGCCTGAGCTCCACTCGTGTGGTCCTGTCTCCGTATCTATATTTGTCCAGTTTTTCCTTCAGTTGATGTACATTTTTTGCCATTATCACCTCTTCCTTCAGTCCATTCCAAGTATATATACTTCTTTGGGGAAAACTGTGTTTTTTTGTATCGTTCAAGCAAATTCACTTTTGCAATTTTTTCTTGTGTCCCCTCAAATTTCTAGCCTCTCCTTTTCTTCTCAACATTACGTCTGTTTCCTCAAGGTTCATCAATTTATATATTGTGATTAAGTAACCTCTTTTTCTTCTTTCTTTCAGTGTCGCTAGATGCATTTCTTTTAGGCACAGCTTACAGGTACGGCAGCCGTACCTGTAAGTGCTCGCTTATAGATACGGCACGTGCCTAAATTTTAGGTAATAAAATATAAAAAACTTACATAACTGAACCAAACCTAAACTAACCTAACATAACATAATCTAACCATAACCTAGCGAATGCCGTATCCTCATAGTGCTCGCTTATAGATACGGCATGTGCCTAACTTTTGGGTAAAAAGCTTATATAATCGAACCTAACCGAACCAAATCATACCTAACCAAACCTAACATAACATAATAAACCTAACTTAACTTGAAAGGCTTTACCAGGTATATAATAAGGCACAAGCCGTAGGAATAGCGGATGACAATGCGGTACGACTGCCGTATCTCTAAGCACTTTGTTTCTTTTAATCTCTCCTCATATGTTAGGTCTTCCAATTCTGGTACCATCTTAGTTGAAATTCTTTGTATTCTTACTAATTGCAACACATGCTTTTTTCTTGTGAGGGGACCATATTACTTCTGCATATTTCAGTTTTGGTCTGATCATTGAAGTAATTTTTTTTCTCATCCTATCTTTATCTAGGAAATGAAAAGCCATCCGTATATTTCTTAGCATCCTGAAAGTGTCACCAAATATTCGATTTATATTTTTCTCTGGTGATAAGTTGTCCTGTATTACCACTCCCAAATCTTTCTCTTCTTTTGCTATTGATATAATATTTTCCCCTAACTTATACGTCCATGAGGGTCTCATTGCACTTTTTCCCATTTCCAATACATGGCATTTTTTTACGTTAAATTCCATTTCCCATGTCTTGCTCCATTCATATACTATCTTGTTTATATAATTATGTAGCTCCTCACAATCCTTGTGGTTTCCTATCTTTCTTAGTAATTTTGCATCATCTGCAAATAGACTTATGTAACTGCTTACTCCTTCTGTCATGTCATTTACATATATTAAAAACATTATTGGTGCCAAAACTGATCCCTGTGGTACTCCACGTTTCACTTCTCTCCATTCTGATTTTTCATCCATTTAATTTTTCATTTCCCTTCCTTTCAGGTAGTCTTCCATTCAGTTCTTTAATGTGCCTTTCAATCCTCCAATGTGTTCCAGCTTCCATAGTAATCTCCTGTGCGGAACCTTATCAAATGCCTTTTTTAAGTCTAAATATATGCAATCCGCCCATCCATCTCTTTCTTGTGTTATATCTATTACTCTTGAATAAAAACTTAATAAGTTGGTGACACACGATCTTCCTGTTCTGAATCCAAATTGTCTATCTGATATTATTCCTTCTCTTTCTAAGTAATCAGTCCATTGTTTCTTGATGACCTTCTCACATATCTTGCATACTATGCTGGTCAATGACACTGGTCTATAATTAAGTGTTTCTTCTTTGTTTCCATTCTTGTAAATAGGCAATATATCAGCTCTTTTCCATTCTTTAGGGACTTTTCCTGTTTTAATAGAACACTCAATTATATCATGAATTGGTTCAGCCATTTCTTGTCTACACTCCTTCAATATGTATCCTGATACTCCATCTGGTCCTATAGCTTTTCTTTCATCCAATTCCTTCATAATTTCTTCGATCTCTTTTTTACTTATCATGATTTCCCACATCACATTTTTCCTCACTTGTCCTTGTGGCTTTTTAAAGTCAGATTC
This sequence comes from Metacarcinus magister, assembly GCA_029783475.1. Taxonomy (NCBI): domain Eukaryota; kingdom Metazoa; phylum Arthropoda; class Malacostraca; order Decapoda; family Cancridae; genus Metacarcinus; species Metacarcinus magister. Next base: position 8,702,987 of record JAPQNM010000047.1, read on the forward strand.
AGTTGTAAATACTTTCTGAAAATTCTTATTTAGCACTTCACTCATTTCTTTCGGGTCCAAATATACTTAATTATTTTCCTTCAATCTGGTTATAATTTCTTTGTGTTTTATTTTTCCATTAATAGATCTATAAAACAGCTTTGGTTCTTCCTTGCATTTGTCAACTATATCTTTTTCATATCTCTTCTCTTCTTACCTTTACATATTCATTCCTTTCTAGTTTATATTCTTCTTTCCTTTCCTGGACCGGTTTTCTTTTCATTCTCCTCCATGCTTCATCTCTTCTCTTTTTAGCTCTTTCACATTTTCCATTAAACCACTCTTTTTTTTTACCTTTTTCTTTTACTTTATAAAATGGAACGTATTCCTTTACTCTTTGCTCGTATATCATCTGGAAGAGATCATATTTCTCTCGTACGTCCTTTAATTCCTTAATTTTCGTCCAGTCAATTTCATTGAAAAACCTCTTCATTGCAGTATAGTTTGCTTTTGCATAATTTCTTCTTTTCTTTTTGTATCATTCCTCTTGTTTGTCTTTTATATCTCCCTTAATTTCAATTTCCAGGACCATATGGTCACTCCTTTCAAAGAGGCATTCATGATTAATATCCTTTTCTATATGTATTCCTTTAGTAAATAAAAATCTAATCTTGATGGTTTATCTTCGCCTCTAAATCTTGTATTTTCAGTTACCCATTGAATCATTGTATTATTCATCGTTAGTCTCAACAATCTATTTCCCCATGTATTTTCACCTCCGCTTTCAAACGCCTCCCAATTTACTTCACTGCAGTTCAAATCTTCCACCAGTGTTACTCTTTGACTGCTTTTAATAATCTTTTCTAAGCTCTCTAGGGTATCTTCTATTATTTCTTCATGTTCTTCCTTAGTCCAAGTTTTTGTTTTTGGGGGTACATATGCAACTATTATTTTTTGGGTTTCTCCACATCTTGTATTAATTTGTGCACTTATCAATTCTGCTTTACCTTTTCCATACTCTACATTTTTAACTTTTATCTTAGATTTTATCATTAGCATCACACCACCACCTTTTTTGTCTTTTCTATCCTTCCTCCATATATTGTAATTATCATTCTCAATGTTAGTCTGGATTTCTTCACATAGTTTTGTTCCTGTTAGGCATACAAATTGTGGTTTCTTCTCTTTTAGATAATCTACTAACGATAGTTTTCTTGAAATTATTCTATGTTAGTATACATTACTTTTATTTCATCACTTCCTTTTGTAACTGCTCCATTCATTTAATTTTCTTTTCTTTCTAATATCTGTTGTTTATGTACCATTTCATTATCTTGTTCTTTACTCTCCAAAAAAACTTTGTTTTCTCCTCTGTTGTTCTTTCATCATTTTTCTGCTTTGCCTCTTCTTTCAATTCTTTAAATTGTTGTCTCTCTTCTTCTTCATACTCTTTTTAATGAACACATCTTTATATTCTGCAATATCACTGAGCTTGTAAGTCCTAGCTAAGATCTCTTATGTTGCAGTCTGAGTTTTAAGTCTCAGTTTGATTGGTCTAACACCTCCTTCAATGTATGGACCTAACCTCATTACTTCCTCTGCTTCCTCCTCAAATTTAGTATTCTCATCCTCGTCATTTAATTGTTTTAGTATTTCCTTTATGCATTTAGTTTCTTCTTTTTCTCTCTTTGTTCTCATAGGTATAACCTTTTCTTTCAATCCGTATATCATTACATTCTTTTTCTTCTCTGCTGCATCTCTGACAATGTTTTCATTAGTTTTTAATACTTTAATTACTTCTTTGTCCATTCTCACTTTGCTCTCCTTTTCTTGTTCAAATATTTCTTTGAAGCTAATTTTATCCTTTTCTTTTTCTTCTTTCCAGGCTTTCACTTCATTGTTAACAAAATCTTTAAGTTCTTCTGTAAGCTTTTGTTTTGAAAAAACTTTGGGTGTTCTTTAAAGCTACATTTTCACTTGTTAGTTTCTCAATCACCTTTACCCTCTCATCATTTACTTTCTTGAGGTTGTCAATTTCATTTTTCCTTACACAATTTATAGAAATTTGACTCATTAGTGTTAATCCTCTCCAATAAATTTTCAAGTGATTTTTTACATCCACTCACTTCTTCCCTTACTCCCTTGTTTTCACACTTCAACTTTTCAATCTCCTTTACTCTCTCATCATTTACCTTCTTGAGGTTATCTATTTCCTTCTTCAAATACTTTCTTTCCGTGTGCCATTCATTGAAAGTTGACTCAGCGGCGTTCATCCTTGCAAATAACTTCTCAACTGAATATTTACATTCACTCATCTCCAACTAGACTCCTTTCATCTCAATCCTTGTTTTATCCTCTTCTGCCTCAATGTTATGTAATTTCACCATGGATTTGGCGATATTCACATCATCCGTGTGTGTTGTCTATCGTGCTAACAAAAAGAGCCCGTCGGAGTTGGCGTAAATGGTAGGTGAAATCGTGTGGTTGTGGCGGATTCTAGTCAGTCTACACCAACACCAGAATAGTAGCAGATGTTCGTTGATAAAAAAAAAAAAAATAGCAGAGTTTCGGGAGTGTGTGCGTGAGGCCGCCGTGCTCCCAAGTCAGGGGGGCACACGGACGCAACACAACACACACCCACTGGGATCTGGGCGCGGATTCATGCACGTCATCCTCAATGAACCATATAAATACCAAGGATGTCTCTCATCCTTGATAAATACCGGGCTCCGTAACGGCCGTTTCGGCGGTTGGAACTTGTTTCCATCAATTACCACTTCACATAATGGACTTTCCATGGTTATGACCTTCCCAAATCACCTTTCCTCCACTCTAGACAGGACCACAATACTGTACCAAACTCAGACCCTCTATAACTATAACTACGCCTGTTTTGAAGAGAGCGTCCCTGGAAGGCGACCCTGCGTTACGCATCAGCTGTGTGACGTGTGTGTGTGTGTGTGACTGTGTTTGTGTGTTTGAGAAGTACGACACGTCTAAAGGGTTCTGCAGTAGAGCCGTGACCAGCTTGTTGATGGTGAGGTCAGGATGCCACTATAGGAACATAAGAACATAAGAATATAAGACTATAAGGAAGCTACAAAAGGCTCGGAGGCCTGCACTAGGTAGTTCCTGTTAATCCTATCCCCCCTTATAACCTACACCCACTTCTCATCCCTATCCATAAAGTCGTCAAGTCTTCTCTTAAAACTCCCTATCGTCTGTGCACTAACTACCTGCTGACTGAGTCTGTTCCAATCATCTACCACCCTATTTGTAAACCAATTTCTGCCTATTTCTTTATTAAATCTACATTTTTCTAGTTCGAATCCGTTATTTCTTGTTCTATCCTGACTACTGATGGTAATAACTTTTCCGACATCCCCCTTATTAAAACCCCTCATCACTTAAATACTTCAATCAGATCTCCCCTTACTCTACGTCGCTCCAGTGAGTGCAATTTCAAAAGCTTTAGTATCCTTTCATAGCTAAAATTACAAATCCCTTCTATCATTTTGGTCATCCTTCTCTGCACTGACTAACAAAATTATAATCATTCTATAATACGGTAACCAAAACTGCACTGCATAGTCGAGGTGAGGTCTGACTAAAGCTAAATACAACTTCAACATAACCTCAGCACTTCTACTTTTAATACTTCTAGTAATTAATCCTAACAACCGGAACACAGGAACACAGGTCACACAGCTCCAAGTAACATAAGAGGTAAAATACACTTATAAAACGTATGAACATATTATTATCAAAACAAAGGCTTGACACGGGATGGATTCATGATTCATGGTCATCCCTAACGCGATGGAACTCTGAATAACTTGATTTTGAAATTATGATTAAAATTCACGCCGTCAAAAATTGGTAAACTATCCTATTTCGTCAATACTCTTTATATATAAAAGTCAAACAAATCAGCAACTTCCTCATCACTGTTAGAAAATGTACTCTACCGATAAGGTTTTCTGTAAAAAATGATGGGAAACTTATCCATATCTCGACCCAAGCCTGTGCAGCTCAGATATATGGTAGCCAGCGGCGAGAACAGGCCCGGCGCAGTGGCTTTGGCGACCTTCACAGACACACTACTGCTGAAGCGATATCAACCCATTAACATTAACGCATGCAACATTCAAGAGATGATGATGCGATACACTGATTGTGAGACATACAGCCGAGTCACGTGGGAGGTGCCCGTGCCCGTGTGTGCCTTTGTAATGAGTCACCTCACTCGCCCTTGCCAGTCCGCCCGGCCCACCCCTCCTAGATTTTACCACCACTTTAGTACTAATATCTGCAATTGCTTATGGATTTGAGTCTTTTAACGCTGTTGCATTATTCTAAAAGAGATGCTCACCCTTAAAATTGATTGATTACTCGAGTAAAATAAGGAGTTTGTCCATACGCAGCTTTGTTCCATGGGTCTTCACGGCCCCTCCATGCTGCACCATCACCTTCCCAGCTTCACTTCAATAATTCGTTGTTCAAAATCATTTTATATATACTGTTGGAAGCTTATTGTAGTTTGTGAATCAGTACAAAATCAATAAAAAGGATCAAATGTATAAGGAAGGACTATCAGAAAACAGCTGCGACAAGCGTTTCGGACGACGTGTCCTCTTTTCCGCCTCGAAAAGTGCAAACTTCAGAAAGTCATTAAAGCTACCTTCTCATTTCACCCGGGTATTTGTATGCTCAGTATAAATTATATTATTAAACAACATAAAAATTTGCTTTCATATGCTATGGTAATCACAAAGAACATAAAACTAATCCTGAAATAACCTTGTAATTCTGTTGACGGCGACAAGGATATTGGAACGAGTCAAGGATGGTGGGGCTCTGTGTGTCTGTCTGATGAACCCTTATTATGCCGCTCATGTAGTGCCCCCAGCCCGCCTGTAGCCCAGCATACGGTAGATTTGGCCTCCGAGTAGCAAAATCCCCGCCCGAGGAGCAGCCATGACGGAGTACAAGTTGGTAGTTGTCGGAGGTGAGTGTGATGGACCTGTCAGGGAAGGAGGCACCTGTCGCGCTGCCTTCCTTTCCTCCACTCTCCCTATTTCTCCTTCAGTCTATCTCCTCCACCATCCCTCCACGCGTAGAAGCAAGTCCTTCCGTAGCTGGTGGGCGGGAGGGTGTTAGCCCAGCTCAGCCCCGCCCCGCCCCGCCTGCCCCGCCCCAGCCAGTCGAGGCCATCGCTGTATATTTAGCTGTTTGTGTCTCGCCACCATCCTGTGAAACACTTGCTTGACACCTGTATTACCCCTGCAAGACCTGACTCTTAACAGCCTTCCTCCCCTCCTTGTACACCTGCCTTTACCTCGCCTCTGGTACAAAAACCTGTATCTTAGTACATATTTAAATCCTTTTTGTACCTTATTTTGTATCACCTGGTCTGTATTACACCTGTTGAGGTATTATGCATTACCTGGAACACCTATCTTGGGTAAATCTGCATAACTACTGCTCAGACGCTATCGATATAGATATGAAGTCCTACATACTATACATAGTGTACTCAACACATCTGTGAAGGTTTCAGGTGGTGCTCGTTATTATAATCAAATATAGGCCATAATATGACAATCCGGAAAATAATCTAGGGTGAAATGCTTAACGTTTGGGTAATCAAATATAAAAAGCTTATACAACCGAACCTGACATAACCTAATCTAACCATAACATAATCAACCTAACCTAACTTGAAAGATGCTTTACCAGGTAAATAATGATCAGCACCTGAAACCTTCACAGATGTGTTGAGTACATTATGTGTAGTATGTAGGACTTCATGGTAAATCTGTATTGCTGCTGCTCGGATGATATCGATATAAATATGAAGCCGGTAAATCTGCATTACTACTGCTCGGATGATATCGATATAAATATGAAGTCGGTAAATCTGCATAACTACTGCTCAGACGATATCAATATAAATATGAAGTCCATACAGTGTACTCAACACATCTGTGAAGGTTTCAGGTGGTGCTCATCATTATAAGCAAATATAGGCTATGTATGGCAATCCAGAAAAAATATTTAGGGTGAAATGCCTAACTTTTGGGTAATAGAATAAAAAAAGTTTATGTAACCGAACCTAACCTAACTTAGCCTAAATATAACCATAACCTAAAATAGCGGTAGAAAAGAGATAAAGATGCAACATTGCGTCGGTGACTTAAAGAATCAAGACTGTCAGTTAGAGGAGGAGAGTTGATGAGACGAAAAGCTTTAGACTCCACCCTGTTTAATAAAGCTGTGTGAGTTGAACCCCCCCAGACATGAGAACCATACTCCATACATGGACGGATAAGACCCCTGTACAGAGCAAACAGCTGGGACGGAGAGAAAAATGGACGCAGACGCCATTGGACACCTAACTTCTTGGAAGCTGATTTAGCAAGAGTAGAGATATGAAATTGCCAGTTTAGAATTTTTTAGTTCAACACCTTTTTCTAAACTCAATGTCCCAGATTCACTCACTATGGAAAACTTTAGAGATTTAATATTGGGGTCTGCAGAGATGCTAACACAGTTTTCCGTCTTTCTCTCCCTACAGCCGGTGGCGTCGGTAAGAGTGCACTTACCATCCAGCTCATCCAGAACCAGTAAGTATAGAGTACCTGCAGCACCTTCACTGTTTGGCATCTTGATATGTCAGAGTGTATGAAAGAATATATTATATTCCTCCCTATTGACTGCATATCGCACTTTTCTTTTCCATAACAGCTTCGTGGACGAGTATGACCCCACAATAGAGGATTCATACCGTAAACAGGTAGTTATAGATGGGGAGACCTGCCTGCTGGACATCTTGGACACAGCGGGTCAGGAAGAGTACAGGTGCGTCTGTGAGTCTTGTTTTGTGTTTGAGAGATGTAAGTTACTGGTTTATGTTACTGGTTTATGTCACAGAAATGGGGGTGAAGGCTGAGATTGTATCTACAACAGAGTACCAAAGTTTTCCCCTGCTGTTTCATATTTAACTTATGCCCTCTCCCTCCCTGCACCTGATATGATTGCAAATATCACACCAGATACACAAGAACCTCCTCGAAGGGTCGTTAAGGCTGCGTCATTACTCATGCATTCACCACTGCTCTCCATTCACTTCTATCATGCACAATCATCCTTCATTGCTCCACAGATATTCCTCTTTCAATCAGCTCTTTTCACACCGTCCATCCATCCAGTTCGTGGCTTTATAATGATAATGGTGTCATAATAATGTTGCTATGTTTCCAGTCACTTGATGGAGCAATAGTCAAGATCCTTGTTCTTGATCTTCATCATCATTATCCTGCTTCCTCATATTCTCATTTAAAATTTTGCAGAAATTTGAGTTAATCTTTTCTTTAGGGTAATTTACAGTAAATTTTGTCCAAGCCTCCTACATTTGTGAGCAAAATCACTCCTGGACAAATTCACAAACATGTACAATCTTTGTTGCATCATAAGTTTTTGTCTCCTGCAGTGCAATGAGGGACCAGTACATGAGGACAGGGGAAGGTTTTCTTCTCGTATTTGCTGTCAACAATGCCAAATCCTTTGAGGATATCAGCACTTACCGTGAGCAGATCAAGAGGGTGAAGGATGCGGATGTAGTACCCATGGTCTGTAAGTAGCCTTTCCTCATGTTTGTGGTTTGCTTTGGGTTGGGGAATGGAGGGTGTAAGTGGCACCTTGTGGTTTGTAAGGATTAACCATGCATTAGCCATTGTATGGGCTGCTTTGGGGAGAAAATATGGTATAGATATTGCCTGTGGTCTGTAAGTAGCTACCCTTAATGTTTGTTACATCTAATGGGCTGTTTTGGGTTAGAGATTACTGTGACATATGTATCAAGGGTGTGGGTTTGGATAGCTGTTGCTTCAGATGGAAACAAACATAGCCTGTCATTTCAATCCAGGGCTTAGAGTGAGTGGGGACATAGAGGGCTGGATGGCTCTGGTACAGTGCTCGGCTAGTGGTAAAATGTCTACGAATTTGATCCTGGCTCACAACAGTTTCTTAGTGAGGAGAGTAGCGCTCTCTTGTTAATCCTAGCAGAACTATTTGGTCTATAGTCATCTAGTTGAGGGGTATTGTTGAATCCCCTCTTTAGAGTGGGGACGGGTTAGAGTGCATAGTCAGTAAGTACTAAGTTCCATATCTGGCCTGACAAGTAGCTGAGGAGTGACAGTAGTGTTCAGGTAGTAAGTGTTTACTATCATTAGGGTGCTTTTTTATTTTATTTTATTTTATTAACTATTTATTTATTGGTTTTTTTTTTAAGAAAAGTAGATTAGCCTTCTAGTTATGCTTTTGCTCTTCTTTTGGTCTTCAGGATGTCTCCATAGTTGAGTGCAGGCTGTGATGATGCTGTTTTATTTTTATTTATTTATTTGTTTATTTTCTATCTAAGTGCTAGTGAAAGTTATTTGACTGTACGAGAGGATATGAAAATTTTTCATTAGTGATATCAGCACATTGCCAAATCTCATAGATTGGTTCATAGGCAGGGCTTGCTCTGGACATTTAAAACTTGTAGCCAACTTTGTAGCCAAATAAAAAAATCTGTAGCCAAATAAGAAAAAAAACAAAATAGAATACAATATACTGTTACCAAGAACATTCGCCACTGTGATATACTTATCGCCATTGTTGTTATTTTATCGCATATGGCGAAAATGGCGAGTGCCAGCGCGAGCCCTGCATAGGTGCTATCTGTTTTGCTTATTTTGAAAAATCATGTCAATCTGACCAGTCTAGATTCTAGTGATAATTTTAAATTGAGTTCTATTTATTAGCAGAGTTATTGCAGTCATGGACCATTTGATTATAAAAGTAATAGACATATTGTGATCTCTACATAATGTGATGTTTTCAGTGAATTAATGTGATCTTTGTGTGTGTGTGTTTGAACAGTGGTGGGCAACAAGTGTGACCTGCAGGTGCGAGCCATGGACATGCAGCAGGCACGGGAGGTGGCCAAGAACTACGACATTCCCTTCATAGAGACCTCAGCCAAGACCCGCATGGGTGTCGATGATGCCTTCTACACCTTAGTTAGAGAGATCAGGAAAGATGTGAGTGTTCCACTGCCACCAGTATTGCTCTTTCTTCCTTTTGTTGCTTATTGTACATACAGCATTGTTTTATTGACTCATGCTTCTATATAATTTCCCCACTTCATTCTTCAGCTTCTACATCATTTCTTCACTTAATTCCTCAGCTGCATTTATTTTTTTCATTCTTTGCTATCAATAAGACTGACATCTGAATATGAAGTCTAGGTACCATGTATGTAGCTTTTGTTCATAATCAAATAGAGTTTTTACATGAGTATATGTTATGATAGATGCTGTGGGTACAAGATGACTCAGTGATATGGGAGGACAGAGTGCTAGAGTACATGAAAGAAAGGGGAGAAAGGAGAATGAGAGGATTAGAGCAGGCAAGGAGGGAATGTATGGAGACCATTCTGCCATAGCCATCCCATGGGAGGAGTTCTGAAGAATAGATGTCAGATATAGAGATAGATAGAAATCAGAATTAGAGCACAGCACAAACACAAGTATGTATTATCAGTTTAGATATCTTAGTTATAATTAATCTCTCAGCTGCCATGATAGTGTATCACTATTGTCATATAAATACATGATAACATAATGTGTAGGTTGATGTTTTGAGACTCAATGTCATGTCTTTGCAGAGGGAACGTCGAGGCAAGACTGGGCCAATGAGCCGGAGGAACAAGAGGAAGTGCATTGTGTTCTAGGAGCAGTGTGTAGAGAAAACTTGTGAGCCTAACGGTATTAACCCCAGGTTTGTGTGGCTGCCACGCAGGAACACTCAACACCAATACAGGACTTGCAAAAACCATATTCCGCCACTCTGGTACCGGTGTAGAGAAGCCATGGAATATTCGGGTGTGTTGCCAGGATGGTGCCTGCTGGGAACCCACCTGTACCCAGGGACACTAGTTTCTGTGTGACCCAGTGATCCTGTTGGTCCCTTCTTTTCCTTTATTTTTATTATGATTTTTCGTTTTATTTAAAAAAAATGTTCTATTGTAATTAATGTAATTTTCTGAAGTTCATAACTCAGAAAGCTTTGAAAACTTAGTGGTGGTCTGAGACTGATGGAAAGAATGTTGTCAAATGAAATGCGCTAAGGTCCCAAGATGGAACTTTGAACTACTGGTGTCAGGGTTAGGGGGTCAAACAGGCCTCTTGTCTGGCCCAGCTTTGGAGTCACACATACACATGCACACACACCCACACTATGGCAGTGTTGACAAGATTCTGGCAGAGAGACCTCCTAGTTACCTTCCAAAAATATTAAATTGCTCTTCTCTGGGCCCAATGGTGAGCTCACTGGCTGAATGGAATGGTAGCAGAGGCAGGTGACTGGCTTCTTTAGCTTTTGTATGATGGAATATTTAAGACTTCAGTTATCTTTTATACGTCTGTTGTTGGTGCATGAGGTTGAGAATGTTGATCAAACCGCACTGGACTAGACGTGTGACCCACCCTATTGACTGTGTGCAAAAGTGTGGTGGAGACTGTAGAAAGGCCAGGATCAAGGAAGATGCAATATTTGTAGTAAGAAAACTCTAGGACCCTTAAAAGTAGTTGATATTTCCTTAATTTGCCAGGAAATTATTGGCTAATGTCCATTTTTTGAAGGATGAATAATTAGGTATCTTGTGTCCTATTGCACAAAGGAGGTACGGAGAATTAGTGAGAAGTGTGTGTCAGGAGAACATGGTTTGTGTTCTGTATGGATGGTCTGGAATGTTTAGTTTGGATGGATTAGACTTATAGCTTGTTTGGTCACGATAGATTTAGCACAGTGGTCAGATGTTCACGTGTTCAGTGTGGATGATCGGATGGGTGTTCACATGGTGGGTAGCAGTGGTGTTCATGGTGTCCGGCCTGGTGAGAATAGATGGCAGGGAATGTTAATCAGGGACGCACACCTGCACTCAAGGTGGATGGCTGAACGGGAGCCACAGGTGGGGGATGGCTCTGAGTCATTATCAGCATTACTTTTTATAATTAATGCTCTTGAGCCCATCATGATACATGCTCCTCATGGAAGTGGTTATTGTAATGATACAGTACATGACTGGAAGTCTGGTCTTTATGGTTACCATACAGTGGCACTATGTGTTTTCTTTATTACATGACATTGACATTAATTAATTCCTTTTTTAAGTATCCTTGGGCCTCCAAAAGTTCAGTTTCAATGCTTTGTGATGCTTTATAAATGTCATCATAAGCTTGTGAGTTCAATTGACCCTTATTTTCCCAGAAAAATAGTAAATTTATAAGTCTACCTTTCAGCCAATATGTATGAGATTGTTTTATGGTGTTGGAACCTCCCCATACCTCTGGCTCTGGTTTTAAGTGTTTGAGTATAGAGTTAAGGATGACCAACATGAATGTTGTGAACTTTCGTTCTGAATGTTTTGGCATTGCCATTACTGATGGTCTGAAGTACTCAGTGTAGCTGAGCGAAGAATTTTATAGAGCTTCAAATAAACATCCCAGATATCTTTGGTTAAGAACTTGGACATTACTGTGGCAAATTTTAAAGTTTTGAGTTGGCTTGCATTATGGAGGTCAGGAAAATTGTAATTTATTGACAAGATTCAAGATTTTGTCACATACGAACATAATCACACACTTTCAGTTTTCCTTATTATGTATGAGCAGCAGCAATAGCAGCAAAGGCTGTCACTAATATTATTCATCAGCAAGTTGCAAGATTAATAAGAACAGGAAAACTGACAAATGTTGACTTCCATTCGAAAGTAGCTAATGAATGCCCTTGCATAAGAAAGGTAATGAGGGTGTTTGTGTTCAGGACTGCCAGTGTGGCACCTGCCACTCAGGGCCACACTGGTACGAGATAACTGAGGCTACTTGGGCAGACATGCATATGATCCTCAAGAAATTCATTCTCAAAATTAAGGTTATAAATTTATGCCTAGTATTTTATAAAAAGTAAATTTTAGGTAATGATGCTGTAGGCCAAGTGTCTGAGAGAAAACATGTAGTGAAGGGAGGCCAGTGTTGGTCCCTGGCAGTGAGGGGATAGAGATGCAGCTATTGACTGGACTAAAAGTATTGTACAGAGGCTCCTGCAGTGAGCCAGCAGGCCTGCCCTCAACCCTACTGCGTCTGACCTCCACGTCCAAGAGCATTAATGTCCGTGTTACATTGTTCATTTTATCATGTTCCCCAATGTTAACAAAACTTAGATGAAACATGAAGACTATTCCCTTGTTACTTGATGTGTTTCTCGGTAACACTGGCTGGCTGTACTTGTTGACGAGTGACCCAAGCAAGTCTCACGCAGGTTGTTTTTATGTGTTCGCAATATTTGGTTGCATTCAGCCTCACGTGTCAGATTATTTTAATGTGGTGCTGAGGTAGCTTGGAGCTGGACAACAGTAACATTTATACCATGAAGGAATCCCCACCTGCCTTGTCCTGGTGTCATGTGCCCAGCAGCAAGGGGGTGCTGCCAGTGCCACTCCCAAGGCAGTGCTGCAGCCTGGGGTTCAGGTGACTTGCTTCTGGCACCATGATCTACACCTGTTGTTTGTCAGTACATTTTTGATTTTTCAGATAACTTTTGAGCATTTTTGAATGTTATACTCATGTATGTGTGTACAAATATTAGGCAACTTGGAGGTAAAGATCACAGGACTTTGCAAGAGTAAATGTTTTGCTCCTGTGCTGAAATGTGGTTGGTGTGTGGAGGGTCGGAGGGCAGTACTGCCTCGCGGCCGGCACTCTTAGCAGGCTGTTCTGTGTCATTGTATTTGTGATATTTTTTATCATTTTTTATTCTATTACTAAAGCTGATTATTGTATGCAAGTGTTTATAATGCATGTCAATCTCATTTTATTCAGTATTTTGAATTGTCAGTTTGGATGACCTTTATATAATTTGTAAATACAAGCACGTGCAGGGCAACTCCAAAGTAGGTCATGATTAGTTAAAATTATGTAATTATTTAATTATAGATATATGTTCATATTTGATTTTGAAAGGGTCACAAGTTTGCTTTGTCACCATTAGAAGTATGGTTCTTCCAAGTCTAATATAAGCTAGACATAACTCCAGTATCTTTCCTGACCCACTGCTGAGAAAGTGCATGATGTGGGAGGCTCCTGCATCAAGCCTGGACGGTGGAGGCATCTGAGTCCCAAGGAAAATATACCAATGTCCCAAGGAATTTTGAGTGCTGGCAGAGCAAATACTTGAAGATGAGCATTTTAAACCTTTACTAAATTGTATATAAATCTAAAGCTATTTTAACAAGTAAGCAACAGGTTTTAATTACTTCTAAAGAATTTATAAGTAACCGTCACAATGTAACTAATATTTTTGTGCCATAACTGTTGTGAAATCTACAAGTATTTATTTATTTTTTCAATTCAGTTCAATCACGTGTGAATATTTCTAGCACCTCTCACTACACCAGAGTGAGGCATACAACTGACCCATCTTCTCTTCAGCTCTCAAGGAAAGTCTGTAAAACGGTCATGGCAAAAATGTGTAACACAAAAATTGCAAAAATGTTTCCTTAAATAACACCCTCAACTTTTTGTTTTTTGTAGAATCTTGGTACAAGTGTCAGGTATTTTCAGGTATGTTCACGTGAAGAAAAGAAGGCTGCTGGGGTAGTCAAGCAGAACTACCTACTCCTTGGAATATAAATGTTCCCAAAATATGTAGGAAGTCAGACTTAAAAGAACAAAAGTTTTGCGATTTAGAAATAACCAAACACACATGGCGTTCTCCTTCATTACATAATGTTTAACGTGAACCATGAAATACAGTAGTAGGAAGACCACTTATTAAGTGATGTTGGCATCTTTAAGGTGACCTACTTAGTTTTATATACACGAGTGAATTTTATGAGGGAGAAGGGATCAATATAAGGAGATCATATTCGAAATCGTTTGAGGGAAGGGGAATGGTCACAGATACCATTCAAGGAAAATGTCTGTCCTGAGTGCGACAAGGCAAGGGTGCCAGCGACAAATTGATTGATGTCAGAGTCTTTGTGAGTATTTATTTTTTATGAAATGGTTTGATTATGCTCTTGATAAAAGTACATGGAGTGATTCTGCAAAGGTAGTACGTGCTAACTGCTCTGGATTAGTGAGAACTAGACCTAAACAACTAGAAGCCTGAATAAAACCTGTGATCTGTCGGACGGGTAAAGAACGCTTATAAATAAAACGCAGATGAATCAACTTATAGAATGAAATTCCAAAACTTTGAACACGTTTAACAAGAGGAAAGGAGGGGGCTCAGGGGGGCGTCGCGAGAGGAGGAGCGAGGGGCTGGGCGCATGCTGGTCGTCACTTGGGCCGCGCCGACAGTCCTCAGTAAACATGGCGGCCACCGACAAGCTGGATGGTGTCGGCGGCGTGCAGGGCAGGAGGAGCAAGTCGTGAGTGTAGTAGTAGAATGGCAAGGCGTGGCGGGTTAGAACCAGGTAGGGTCATGCCGGCCGGTTCTACAGGTCGTTGTGGAGGTCTCGGATGCCTGACCCCTGGTAAACAAGGTCACCTATATCCCTTCTCTAGTCGACCTGTTCCTCTCCTCTGCTTTAGACTCACATTTGTGTTGGTTTTGCTGTGTTCCATTGCCCTGGCACTCAAACTAGTGTTTCGTGAGTGGTGTGTCCTTGTATGCTGGCGGGGCTCCTGCTGACCGTGGTGGTGGTGGGTAGGCCGGGACCTTTGGACTGACCTTTCCTGATACAATTGTCATGATTTCCATTAGAATCTTCCCATGCACTCACCCATATAGTGATAGTGTTTGTAGACCGCGACACCGGTTAATGGGGTGGGCTGGATGCTTTTCCACAATAAGCTTCATAATTAGTAAGAATGTACAGTAGGCAGCACTTTGGCATATCAGGAAACTTTATTTTTTTTTATATTTTCACCCACAATAATCTCATCCGAGTGGAGTGTAATCTGAATTCATAAAATTGTAAACAGCTTCTTGTTTACTTTTGATAAGGCTTAGGATGATCTTTACACTGATGGGGAAAATCAGTTAACTATGAAACTTACATCGGCCTATTCAATCTCACTTGTCATATAGGCCTCTCGAACCATATATATTTACTAGAGAGCCTATGATAGGTCAAGGCTGGATTTCATGGCCCGTCTCAGTATTATTTTGCTTCTTCACAATAGTGCACTAGAGAATTGAGTGTTACTTTTTTTTCCATTGCCTGATAAATTCTGAGAAGGTTTTGCTCACTACATTTCCGTCGTAAATCCATAATTCCGGAGATATTGAATGCTTTCTATGAGCACAAATCGGAGGTTGGGCCAGGTGCAGACGCCATTTTCTTCCCTAGCCGCATGTAATTTTTTTCTTACCTTCTCCAGAAAAAACGTTTGTTTGTGACCATCAGTGCATTACGCGTTCATGAGTAAGGAATTGTTAGGTTAGGTTAGGTTAAGGATTCTTGTTTTTAGCGTAAATCACTGTATTTTGTATTCCCCACTTACAGGTCCCCAGGCTTGTTGGGGGGATGAGGATATTTTATAATACATGGATTTGGATGAAAATGGCTGTCAAAATCATTCAAAATGCATCAAAATTTATACGAAAAGTGTGTTATTTAGATCCAGGTGTATTAGTGTGTTGTAAAAATTTACCCGTCTCAAACAAATTATCCAGATAGATACAAAGGGGACACATTTGTCTTCGGTAATTTTTTAGAACTTCACAGTAATGCACCTGGATCTAAATAACACTTTGATTTTGACATTAATTTTGGTATTATTTTACATCTTCACCATAACGGTCTAGAGAATTCAGGGTTATATTTTTGCATTACCTGATGCATTTTGAGAAGGTTTTCTTAATTACATTTCCGTCGCAAATTGTTAGTTAGTGAGATATTCAATGTTTTCTGTGAGACCTTCTCTTCGAAAAATAAAGTTTAGTTTGGTTTAAACAAGGTTCTGTTATTTGTCAATGTAGGTTAAGGTTTGGTTAGGTTAGGTTAAGTTAGGTTACATTAATATAGAAGCTATCAAATGTTCTCTATGACCAAAAGTAGGGAGTTGGACGAGGGGCAGTCCTGATACGTAGATGTAAACAAACGCCATTATGGTGAAGATGT
Source organism: Metacarcinus magister (assembly GCA_029783475.1). NCBI lineage: Eukaryota > Metazoa > Arthropoda > Malacostraca > Decapoda > Cancridae > Metacarcinus > Metacarcinus magister. Next base: position 8,719,143 of record JAPQNM010000047.1, read on the forward strand.
AAAATTTTACCTTAATTTTTCGTCGTGAATTCATATATTCTATCATATGCTCATCACCTCAAACAAGCCTGGGGACATGTGTGAATGTGTGTTTCTTGGGTGGGGAAGACGAAACAGTTTTATACGCAATAAACAAATGTCTGAATCACTACATTTTTGTCTAACCTAACCTAACCGGTGGGCTTCGTCCTCCATGGACCCCTCCAAAGACTTAGCAATCTACTAACTGCCACGTTACATTGAAGGGCATTTAAAAACTAAATCTAACCTAACCTAACTAACCACCCCCTGGACCCCAAAAGACGTAGCAATTTACTAACTGCCACGTTGCAGTGAAGGGCATTCTAACCTAACATTATAACCTCTTAACCAGGGTAACTTCACCCCACCCCCCCTCATTGACCCCCAAGAACACTAAATTAAATGGTCACACTAATACACTAAACTCTCGTTGAGTGTAAATTGGAACTCCCTATCACACTTAAGCTACTTAAATGTTTAGGCGCAATAATACCTATGTTCCTACTGGACACATTGCGTGTGGCTAGGAAAGAAAATGGCGTGTGCACCTGCCCAAACCTCCGATTTGTGTTCATAGAAAACATTTAATATCTCAGAAATGAGGGCTTTGCGCTGGAGATGTAGTGAGTAAAACTTCAAAATTCATCAGGTAGCTAATGGAAAAAAATAACATTCAATTCTCTAAAGCATTATGGTAAAGCAGTAAAATAATAGTCTTTCCTTTCTATCTATCTATATCTGACATCTATTCCTAAGAACTGCTCCCAGGGATGGCCATTACAAAAGTCTCCATTGAATCCCATCCTTGTATTCCCTCCTTGCTTGCTTTAATCTTATCATTCCCTTTTTCTCACATACTTTAGCTCTCTGTCCTCCCAGTTTAATGGAGGTTTTCCTCTTGCACCAACTATATATGTCATACTCATACACTGACAGACATCTTATTATTAAGACATCTAACTTTATACCATTCTATGTGCCAAATAACCTTAGGGTGTTGTGCTTGATCCTCTCAACCAATCCATATTTTCATTCCTTTACATTTACTTGACATACAAAATTTGTTATAAATTTGCTATACATACTTTCACCATTTATTATTCTCACACCACAAACATTTCTCTGGTAACTTATTTCAACTGCTTGATCCTTGAACTGTCTTTTATTCCACACCTGCATCTCATTTTCATATGTGATTATTGGTACAAGTATTCCCTAACGCTGTCCCACTGGCCCCCCTTTTTTTTTTTATACTTCCATGTTTATTGTCCTTTCTTTCATCTTGTGCCCCAGAGATCAAACCACTTTCCTCCTTTGTACAGCTGTTTCTCTTGTCTCACCACCAAGCTTGCACACCACCTGTCCCCTTTCTTCCTCAATTTGACGACTCTTATCCCCGTCATTCCCTCCGTCACACCCAACACTTCATGGTGAATTTCTAGTGTTGCACCCATCCGAGCCCTACCATATCATGTTGCTTGGTTCAGACTTTCCAATGGCATTATTTTTTTTTTTAAATCTGCCCTGTTACTACCCTGCTAGATGACCAAGACAGGATGCACTGATAGAAGTAACATTATGGTTGTGAGTTGATGCAGCTCAGACATCTTGCCTTTTCAAACCATTTTCTCTCCATCTTTTAAAGCCATTTTATGGAATTAAATTGAAATTGGATTATTGTAACTTGTAAGGATTATGTATGAAACTTTTAAACTTACTAAATCAATTATAATGTTGAGAATAAATGTTAATTGAATAGTTAATTGATTTAATTATAATAAATTTTTTGTTTTTTAGTGCAACATTTTTTGTTTTCTTTAGAACTTGACATTGCATATTTTGAAAAGTGTTAGTAATGAAATAATTCTTTCATGAACTGCCTTCAAACATTATAATTCATTCTCCCAAACAGAAAAAAGAAGAAGAAGACAAACAAAGGCAAAAAAGACAAGCCTGATGTTGGGGTGGCAGAGGTCAATGGAGAATCAGAGGCCAGCACCAGTGGTATTGCTAAGGTTAGCAGTCTTTTTGGTATTGGCACTCTGCACACCTTGGCTTGTGTTGTGTGGGGGAGGGTGGCTGGGGGCTGATGGATCCTCACAAACCTTGTATAACATGTAGCAGTTTGTTTTACTTATGGCCTTAGCTGTCACCTTCTGCCATAGCTAATAGTAATAATGATGTGGTACAATGATTACTGTGTCAGGATAGTATACTGAAGTTTTCTTAATGAGCTAATCATTGAAGTAACTTACTACTACTAATAACTTTTCCTTACTAGGTTAGCAGCAGGTTAGAAAAGCTATTAGTAAAGTTTGTGTATCAAGTTTTATTTCTCGTATCCAAATAACTTCATGGTTCATTAACTCTACACTTCCCCAACCACACAGTTTAAATGCATATTTTTATTATAGATTATGTATAGTTTGCTGTAGGTTATTACTACATTTGTTTGAAGCTGCTGAATAACTTGTGCTTTGTGTTGCAGGCCGCCACTATGACCGCTGACAGCATGGGGGCAGAAGAACAGGTCCTGCAGCACAGCCCCATGGGAATACCTCAGGTGGAGCAATATATGAGGAAGATGCAGCTGCAGGAACAGAAGGAGTTTCTTTTCTGGAACACACAGCCAGTCCCAAAGATTAGTGAGTACATGATTTGGTTTGTATTCAACAAAAGTAGCCAGTTTTCTTTGGAGACACAACATCTTTTTTCTGGGCCAAATTTGATGCTTTTTCTTATGGAGATATTTATTTTTTGCAGAAACTTGTAAAAATGTGACTTAAAAAAAAAAATTTGTTACCGAGTCAAATTCAGTTTTACACACACACACACACACACACACACACACACACACACACACACACACACACACACACACACACACACACACACACACACACAGTCATACTAGTGTATGTACCACCTAAAACGAATGCATGGAGGCAAGAGGAGCATAGAAGGATGCAAGAGGAAGTTTGGCAGTGCTTGGACGATATGATAAGGAGTAATAAAAAAGTACTATTAGTGGGGGACTTTAATTGCAAGGGGGTAAACTGGGAGGAAATGGAAGTGAAAGGAGGTGAAGGGGTGTGGAGTGAGAAACTGTTGCAACTGGTACTGGTGAATACGATGGACCAATGGGTGGATGAAGCGACAAGTGCTTGATCTGGTATTTACGAAGAGACCTGAAGTCAAACCGATTATTGAATATACAAGTCCGATTGGAAGAAGTGATCATGTGGTACTGGAAATGAAAATGCAGGACATGAAAGCGATGAAATGGAAGGAGGATCATAAAAATGGAAGGTTGAATCATGCGAGAGCAAATTTTGAAGAGTTAAGGAAGTTTTTTGGGAATATAGACTGGAAAAATGTGATGAAAGACTTGACAGTACAGGAAAAGTATGAATTATTTCTGGAGAAGTATAAAGAGGGAGTGCAAAAGTATGTATCTGTGTACAGGGTGGGGAAAAGTAAATATAGTTGGTTTAATGGAAGATGTGTGGAAGCTAAGAAAAAGAAGGACAAAGCATGGAAGAAGTGGATGAAGAACCGAAACGATGAAAACAAAGAACAGTACAGAAATGAAAGAAACGAATATGTCAAAATAAGGAGGGAGGAAGAGAGAAATTTTGAAAAGGATATAGTACAGAAATGTGAGAAAGAACCTAAGTTGTTTTACAGATACATCAATGGAAAGATGAAGGGCAAAGAGACCATTGACAAACTGGAAAGAGAAGGTCAGATTTATGAAACGGCAAAAGAGACGAGTGAACTTATGAACGAGAGTTTTAAATCTGTGTTTAAGGTGGAAGAGGAATTTGCAGAACCAATTGTAGAAGAGAGACAGGAGGGACTGCGGGAGGTAGGAGTGGAAAGACAGGAAATTGGAAAACTATTGGAAAAGTTGGATGAGAGAAAAGCAATGGGACCGGACGGGATATCGGGCTGGACATTAAGAGAATGTAGGGAGCAATTGGTGGAACCAATCTGGGATGTGATTAGCAGCTCCCTGAAGGAAGGAAAAGTGCCAAGAGAATGGAAACGAGCAAATATTGTGCCGATTTATAAAGGAGGGAAAAAGACGGAGCCACTCAATTATAGACCTGTGTCATTGACTAGTGTTGTGGGCAAATTATGTGAAATGGTTATCAAGGAAAGATGGGTAAGCTATTTGGAGGAAAATAGGGTGATAAGTGAGAGCCAATTCGGGTTTAGAAAAGGTAGATCTTGTGTGACGAACTTGCTGAGTTTTTATACGAGAGTGATCGATGAAGTGCAAGATAGGGAAAGCTGGGTGGATGCAGTGTACTTGGACATCAGGAAAGCGTTTGACAGAGTCCCACACAAAAGGCTGTTGTGGAAGATAAATCATATGGGAGGAGTGAAGGGAGTAGTGCTGGACTGGATGACAGATTATTTAAAGGACAGAGAAATGAGAACTGTGATTAGAGACACAAATTCAGAGTGGAGTGCAGTAACAAGCGGAGTACCACAAGGATCAGTGCTGGCACCCATCATGTTCCAGATATATGTGAATGATATGCAGGAAGGCTTGAGTAGCTATATAAACCTGTTTGCAGATGATGCAAAGCTGATGAGGGTAATAAAGAGTGAAGAAGACTGTAAGGAGTTGCAGGCAGATATGGATAAGATTCATGAATGGAGCCTGAGGTGGAAATTGGATTTCAATGCTAAAAAGTGTCATGTGATGGAGATGGGAAAGAGTAAAAGAAGACCCACATGGGATTACAAATTGGGGGACATTTTGATAACAAAAAGTAAAGAGGAAAAGGATCTGGGAGTGATTATCCAAGACACTCTGTCCCCGGAAAGGCATATAAATGGGATATTTGGATCAACGTATGGGTTGCTAACAAATGTTAGGGTGGCGTTTCATTATCTAGATACAAGTATGATGAAAAAAATTATAACCACCATGATACGCCCCAAGATGGAATATGCAGCGGTGGTGTGGTCACCACACATGAAGAAAAACATAAGGAAGTTAGAAAGAATTCAGAGAATAGCTACAAAGATGGTGCCGGAATTGAAAGATTTAACCTACGAAGAGAGATTGAGAGAAATGAGTTTGCCAACATTGGAGGAGAGAAGAGAAAGAGGAGATCTGATTATGATGTACAAAATGGTAAATCACATAGAGAAGATTGACAGACAGAATTTGGTGACGGTAACTGGAGGTGTGGACAGGAGAACGAGAGGGCATTCAAAGAAGATTGTGAAGAGTCAGTGTTTGAGGGATGTTAAGAAGTACAGTTTTACTCATAGAACGGTGGATATTTGGAATGGTTTGAGTGAAGAAGTTGTCACAGCACCCAGTGTGCATACATTGAAGGAAAAATTGGATAAATATAGATATGGAGACAGGACATAATGAGCCCTGCTCGAACCCTGTAAAATACAACTAGGTAAATACACACACACACACACACACACACACACACACACACACACACACACACACACACACACACACACACACACACACACCAAAGGAAAAAGAAATCACCCAAACCATCCAAAAAATTTTTTTTAGTTCGTGCCTCAGAGGTATGATAAAACATCAAAATAAAAGAAACTGGAAAATAAAACCTCACTGCTGGTTCCCCCGTTCCACCTGCTGGCTCTCCTCCAACAGCCATTTTGAATTAGATCTTCTTTTTGTTACCTAACCTTTTTTTAAATTAAACCTCTAGCTATATATTATATCTATAGTCTCTGACACCTTGTACTCTCCAGGAACATCCCTCTAAAAGAGGATGCAGGAGAGAAAATTAAATCTAACCTTTCTTACCTAACATATATTGTGAAGAGTAAAAAATAGCTATTATTATCCACTGGGATGGAGGCTACACACAGGTAATTTCCCTGAAAATGTGATGGGACCTTCACACATGAAAATAGAATTTAACTGAATTCAAATTCAATGTACTGGTCTCAGAGCCGTTTATCCCTAATTGAATGGAAGCCTACCATTGGCCACCTGGGGAGGCGGTGGTCTAGTGGCTAGCGGTCGGGCATACCAGCTCAGGGTTCCGTGTTCGAGCCTCGGCACGGGCTGGCCACTTTTCTTCGTTACTACCGCCGAGTGGCCTAAGACCACCCACATGCTGCCATAACACCATCCTCGCCGGGACTGCAACGTTATATGCGCGAGGAGCTTCCGCTGGCAGCATGAGCCTATCAATAAGAAGAAACAAGGCGTCACTTAAAAAATCTAACCCGCGCTACTAACGGGCGGAGGCCAACCATCTAAGGTCTCCCTGAAGCCTACCGGCGCCATGGGTCAAAGATAAAAAAAAAAAAACCTAATGAATCATGACTGATTGGATAAAACAAAATATTGTGTGAATAAGGTCCCTGTTTGAGCCTCTCACGACTTCAGTTGTGAAACATTATTGGGCGGGGGAAGATGTGTGTCCCTGCACTGTGGATCATCTATGTCAGGGGTTCTCAAAGTGGTCGATATAGACCCCCAGGGGTCGATGGGACCATCCAAGGGGTCGATGAATAGCCAGGGGAGGGGGTTGATGAATATTTACTGCTGGGGTCGAAGGGATCATTGAAGCCTCCGATTTTAAATTCTCGATAATAATTTGTAAAAATCTGGAGTATGTCAAACACCATTAGATTTAAAAAAAAATTATATTAATTTCTTAAATTCAGACAATAGGTAAAATTTTTTCAACTAATCCCTCCCCCTCATCATCTCTCGCAGCTCTACTGTCCGCACTAGGGTCTATACAGGATGCATTCCTGTCTGTCCCGTACTGAGTGAGTGAGCGTATCCCCAATTCACCCCACCCAACCCCACCCCACCCACGTCTCTCGCTGTCTCACATACAGTAGTTCAGTGCACTCTCAGCTCCCGTAAGTGTGGTCCGTGAACTGATTATTGTGACTTGCATTGAAAAATGTGTGTAATAGACATAATGGCTGCTGTTGCTGCTAAGAAGAAATGCTGACAGTGTTGTCAGGAATATTTGAAATATTGACTCATTACTTCATTAACCAATGTCATCATGCCATTGTGTTTCTTGTGTGAAACGACTTTCAGTAATGATGCCATGAAACCTGCAAAGATGAAGGACTGCCTTGAAAGGGTTCACTCTGATAAGAAAAATAAAGATCTTCACTATTTCAAGACACTGAAAGAAAAACTCAAAAGTCGATCAAATATCAAGACTTTTTTCAAAGCACCCGCCAGTGTTGATACTGAAGCAGGTTTGAAAGCCTCAAACAACATCTCCTTCATGATAGCAAAGAAAGGAAAGGCACACACTACTGGTGAGGAAATCATAATCCCAGCCGTTAAAGAAGTTATAGAAACTATTATGAAGAAAGATTCTCACTCTGTTCTGAAAATTTTGTCATTAAGTAACAGTACAATGCAAAGAAGAATTGATGAAATGGCAGATGATGTGGAAAAAAACCTTGGCATCTGAACTTCAGGATAGTAAGTTATCTCTCTAAATCGATGAGTCAACTTTTGGCAGCTCTAATCTTGTCATGGCCTATGTGAGGTATTACAGTCAAAGTCAAAAGGACATTATTGATGAATTCTTATTTGCCAAGTATCTCACAGCTGATGCAAAAAGTGATACAATTTTACAATGTGTACAGCAGTGTTTTGAAAAGCACAATATACCTCTCAGTAATATTACTGCAATGGCTACTGATGGTGCACCAGCAATGGTTGGCTGGTACAGAGGATTTGCAAACCTACTCAAAGAAAAGTGCCTGATGTATGTACCGTACACTGTGTACTGCACAGGCAACATGTTGTAGCCAAGAAACTCAGTGGTGAACTGCATGGTGCCATGAAAGTGTGCATCAGGACAATTAACAAAATCAAGACACATTCACTTAACTCACGATTGTTTGCACCGCTGTGTGAAGAGAATGATGACATGTTTAACCAATTACTCCTGCACACTGAGGTAAGGTGGCTGGCTAGGGGTCACAACATTTTTTTTTTTTTTCCTATATCACAAACCGTTGGCACCAGTAGGCTTTATGGAGGCAAAGATGGACTTGCCTCTTGCCTGTTATTTGTCGTAGGTTTTTAGATTTTTTTATAGTGACACCTCGAATGTTTACGTTCTCTCTTGAATATGTTGAGAATTAGAGAGGCTATTGCTGCTAAAGCCTCAAATGCATATAAACATTGTGTCCCATCTGAGGACAGTATGGCAGTAATTTGGGTAGTTTTTGGCCACTCGGCGGTAATACCAAATAATGAAAAGTGGCCAGTGGATATCAGGGGATCAAACCCAGGACCCTAGGGTCGCATGCTCGAACACTGACCACTGTACCACCGCTTCCCCCAACTGCCCCAACTCAACTGTTCAGTTCCTGGCAGACGTGGACTCATCTCTATGTGAAGAGTTGAACAAATGCAAAAATGCCCTGTTCTATTTGGCAGATCTCTATAAATTTATTTATTTATTTATTTTATTTATTTATTTATATTTTTTTATTTATTTATTTTTTTATTTATTTATTTATTTATTTATTTTTATTTATTTTTTTTTTTATTTATTTATTTTTTTATAAACATTAAAAGGGTACTGGCTAAGGGAAAACAAAAATAAGTAAAAAAAAAAATCCCGCTTGTTGCCAGACCCTGTAAAGAGGACAGTAGGAGAATAGAAGCAAGGGGTGGAGATCCAGTTAACATTAGAGGTGTCTTGACACTCCTCTTTTGAAAGAGTTTGTCATAGGCAGGTGGAAAAACAGACAAAGGAAGAGAGTTCCAGAGTTTACCAGTGTAAGAGATGAAAGAGTGAAGATACTGGTTAACTCTTGCATTAGGAAGATGGACAGAATAAGGATGAGAAGAAGTAGAAAGTCTTGTGCAGCGAGGCCGTGGGAGGGGGGAGGCATGCAGTTAGCAAGTTCAGAAGAGCAGTCAGCATGAAAATAGCGGTAGAAGATAGATAAAGATGCAACATTGCGTCGGTGACTTAAAGAATCAAGAAAGTCAGTTAGAGGAGGAGAGTTGATGAGGTGATAAGCTTTAGACTCCACCCTGTTTAGAAGAGCTGTATGAGTTGAGCCCCCCCAGACACGTGAGCCATATTCCATACATGGGCGGATAAGGCCCCTGTACAGAGCAAGCAGCTGAGAGGGAGAGAAAAAAAGACGCAGACGCCATAGGACACCTAACTTCTTGGAAGCTGATTTAGCAAGAGTAGAGATATGAAATTGTCAGTTTAGATTTTTAGTAAAGGATAGACCGAGTGTGTTTAATGTGGAGGAGAGTGGAAGTTGAGTGTCATTGAAGAAGAGGGGATAGTTATCTGGAAGGTTATGTCGAGTAGATCGTTGTAGAAATTGAGTTTTTGAGGCATTGAACAAAACTAGGTTTGCTCTGCCCCAATCAGAAACAAGTGAAAGATCAGAAGTTAAGCGTCCTATAGCATCTCGCCTTGAGTCATTTAATTCTTGTTGGGTTGGGCGTCTGTTGTACGACGTTGAAAAATGCAAGGTGGTGTCATCAGCATAGGAGTGGATAGGGCATTGAGTCAGATTTAGAAGATCATTGATGAATAATAGAAAGAGAGTGGGTGATAGGACAGAACCCTGAGGAACACCACTGTTGATAGTTTTAGGAGAAGAACGATGACCGTCCACTACAGCAGCAATAGACCGGTCGGAAAGGAAACTAGAGATGAAGGTACAGAGAGAAGGATAGAATCCGTAGGAGGGTAGTTTAGAAATTAAAGATTTATGCCAGACTCTATCGTTAGCTTTCGATATGTCAAGGCCGACAGCAAAGGTTTCACCGAAGTCCCTAAAAGAGGATGACCAAGATTCAGTTAGGAAAGCAAGAAGATCACCAGTAGATCGGCCTTTACGGAAACCATACTGGCAATCAGAGAGAAGGTTGTGAGCTGATAGATGCCTCATTATCTTCTTGTTAAGGACAGATTCAAAGGCTTTAGAAAGGCAGGAAATCAAAGCTATAGGGCGGTAGTTAGAAGGATTGGAGCGGTCACCCTTTTCAGGGACAGGTTGAATGTGAGCAAACTTCCAGCACGAAGGATAGGTAGAAGTAGAGAGACACAGACGAAAGAGTTTGACCAGGCAGTGAGCGAGTTCGGAAGCACAGTTTTTGAGAACAACAGGAGGGACTCCATCCGGACCGTAAGCCTTCCGAGAATCAAGGCCAGAGAGGGCCTGAAAAACGTCATAATAAAGAATTCTAATTTTAGGGATGAAGTAGTCAGAGGGTGGAGGACTAGGAGGAATATGCCCAGTATCATCCAAAGTAGAGTTGGTAGCAAAGGTTTGAGCGAAGAGTTCAGCTTTAGAAAAAGAAGAGACAGCTGTGGGGCCATCTGGTTGAAGTAAAGGAGGGAAAGATGAAGTAAAATTGTTAGAGATATTATTGGCTAGATGCCAGAAATCACGAGAAGAGTTAGAGTTGGAAAGACTTTGACATTTTCTATTGATGAAAGAGTTTTTAGTAAGTTGGAGAATAGATTTGGCATGATTACGAGCAGAAATATATAGAGCATGAGTTTAAGCAGATGGATGGCTATGGTACCGTTTGTGAGCCGCCTCTCTATCATTGACAGCATGAGAACAAGCAGAGTTAAACCAGGGCTTTTTAGCTTTAGTATTAGAAAAAGTATGAGGAATGTATAGCTCCATGCCAGAGATAATCACCTCTGTTATGCGCTCGGCACATAGAGAAGGATCTCTGACATGGTAGCAATAATCATTCCAAGGAAAATCAGAATAGTACTGAGGGATCTCTGACATGGTAGCAATAATCATTCCAAGGAAAATCAGAATAGTACTGCCTCAGGTCCTCCCACTTAGCAGAGTTGAAATGCCAGAAGCACCTCTGCTTAGGCGGGTCCTGAGGCTGCACTAGAGTGATAGGACTGGTAACGGAAATAAGATTGTGATCGGAGGAGCCCAACGGAGAGGAAAGTTTAACAGAGTAAGCTGAAGAGTTGTAAGTTAGGAAAAGATCAAGAATGTTGGGCGTGTCTCCAAGGTGGTCAGGGATACGGGTAGGGAACTGCACTAGCTGCTCTAGGTCTAAATTTAATGAAACACAAACACGTGTGCAGGATTTTTTTAGGAAAAAAATGAGTTTGTATGGTGTTTATATAGTACGGTTTATATGGTTTATGGAGTTTGTATGGTAACTATTGTAAAATATACTAAACCAAAAAATAAACAGAAAAGGTAAATTGTAACACCTGTACACACCGCCAACTCCCTTGATTTTTATTGATGGTTCTTGATAATGCTTTTGAGGTGAATTGCTTGATGATTTTAATATATGATGTTGTCTTTTCATAATACATTTTGCTATGTTCTTGGCAAAAGGTGTTTGTTAAGTCTTTGTTTATGTGCCTAGATTTCTGTGGCTATTTGTAAGGTGGAGGATAGTCAAAAAATAAATGAGATAGCTAGTGAAAATCTAAAGCTGAATGAAAGTGTAAATTTTGTGCAGTGGCAGTATAGCAACCAGAAGTACCCGTGTAAAGATGGTACCTTAACTTATCCCCATCTTCACGTGGTTGCACGGTTACTACATCTGTTAGGGTGGAAAAAATGGGTAGAGCCCAGTGAACATTGGCTGTTGTTTTAGAATTTTAACCTGATGATCTGTGGCCCATGTCTCAGATAGAGCACTGCGTTTACTAGGGGACTAGGGGAGGACAAAATGGCTATGGACTGAAAGAGGTCCTTGGAGGGAGAATAAATTATTGAGATTGGGATTAATTTATGTGAATGGCCCGAGTACCTTATAAAGAAGGGAATTAGTGGAGAGTTTTGAAGAAGGAAGGTTAGACATTATGGGGTACAAGAAACCCATATAAAAGGTTGTGGAGTGATGGATTGTATGATGGGGAGTGAAAGTGAAGTATGGGAGAGAATGGAAGGAGGGGTGTGGTGTGGACTGGATGAGTAAAGCAAAGGAAGGGAAAAGGGTTTGCTTCCTAATGTCTCTGAAGATTGGGAAAAGCATAGAGCATAGATGGAAGAGGTTTCGGATAGCGTGGGCAGTTGGGAAGGTAGGAATAGTGAAATATGCATAGATCTATGTGTATGCACTTGTAAATGCAAGAAGCGAGAGAGAGAAGATGAAGTTCTAGAATGATGTGAATGTGAATGAGTGTTTGAAGGAGATTGGAAGAGGGAGTGGAGCGGTTTCCAAGCCCAGAGAAATGGAGTGTGTTAGAGGCAGGAAGGGCATCTGGCTGTAAATCTCTTACTTAAGACAGTCATCCCATGAAGAGGAACTAAAATGAATATCTTTTTTTTCAATAGAATTCTTCAGTTGTCTTCTCTGGGCAGTAACATTTATTTATTTTCATCTTGCTTAATTTGTTTTTTAATGCCTTGGTTAATTGCTTTCTTGTTTAGTAGTAAGATTTAGCCTGTGGTGGGGCTGCAAAGAACACAACTACCGCATTCCCTGTACCTTGTGAAAGACAACCAAATAGGATGGAGTGAGGGGTCTGGGAAACCCTTTTCTGTATTCTTGTCTATGAAAACACAAGGTGCATAGAGGGAGGGGAGAGTAAAGTCTTCCTGATCCTTAAATGCCTTTTAATGGGGATTTTTGCCAGGTATATAGATAGATAGTAAGAACATTCATTCCCTTGCAGCTGAAGACATTGCCGAAGACGTGAATGAAGCTATTGAGCCGGAGAAAGACATCTCGGAGATCAAGCAAGAGCCATACAACCTCCCCGAAGGTTTTGTTTGGGATACGTTAGACTTGCAGAACCCTGAGGTGGTGAGTGTCTCCCTCAGACCACCTCTCTCGTGATGAGAGAGACACACACACATGCACACACTTTTATTATTATTGTTATTAGTATTATTGTTAGTATTATTATTTATTTAACTCCCTTGTATATTTTCAGTCCATGACCGCCATTTTAATAAACCGTATATTATTATTATTATTATTATTATTATTATTGTTGTTATTATTATTATTACACACACACACACACACATTTGAAATAATTATGTGATGCAAAAAATTCTTAAAATATTCAATTCATTGCTAAGGTTACAGCTGCATCTTGTTTAATTACAGCTGCAAGACCTCTACCATCTGTTGAATGAGAACTATGTGGAGGATGATGACAACATGTTCAGGTGGGCATATGTTAATTTTTATCCTGTGAATTTAGAATCAATGCTTGATGCTTCAATACATTCTTATGGAAACTTTTGTCAGATTCATGCATTGGTGTGGGCATGTTGATTTTATTGTCTATTAGGTTTCAGTTCAATAGTTTGTAAAACATTTCTAGTTAATACTGTTTTGAGTACCATTTTTACTTGTGTTACAGATTTGACTATAGCCAAGAGTTTCTAAGATGGGCCCTCATGCCCCCAGGATGGAAGCACCCGTGGCATGTAGGTGTGAGAATCTCCAAAAGCAGCAGACTAGTCGGCTTCATATCTGCTGTTCCTGCCAAGATCAGGGTATACAACCAGTGAGTGGAATACTGAGACAGTGTGCTATAGGTGCTGCAACGATAATGGAATGCTTGAAGGCCTGCCACTTCTTGTGAAGCCTTGGGTTATAGTTGAATAATTTTCTTATTTAACATGCTTTCAGACTAAGACTAAAACTTGCTCACTGTTACATTTGCTCACTGTTACATTTTTAAGAATTTGTTGGTGAGTGGCAGGTGACACTGAGTAAAGTGTAACAAAGATAGCTGAATGCTCTCATTTTTTATTTTATTTAAAACATTAATGTGCAATAATTGCTTAGAATTACATTCTTGAGGTGCAACTATTCTGAAAGCCTTCAGGAGGACACATAAGTATTTCACAAAATATAAACGAATGCACGAAATATACAGTGGAACCTCGGTTTTCGTGATTAATCTGTTAGAAAAAGTCTGATGAAAACTGAATTGTACCAAAACTGAAGCAATATTTCCCATAAGAAATAATGTAAATCCAATTAATCCATTCTAGACACCAAAAAATTTGAAAAAAAATTATTTTTTTTTAGAGAATAACTATAGTTTTACATACAGAAAACAATGAGAGAAATATAAATTACTAATGAAATGGACAAATGAACATTTAACATCACTTCTACCTTTATTGAAGACACTTGTTGCTTTACCACACTGTGTATGCTAGTTCGCTTCTTGAATTTGTTGAACCAGCCTCTGCTGGCAGACTGAGTCACAAGTGCATGGTATGCTTTGTGTGGGTGCTCGATTCCGGAAAATGAGTGGCTGAGTCACGCGGGCAGCCGGACGAGTTTGTTTCAAATTGATGATGATGGAGTAAGGGAGCAAAGTTAAGATAAAAGATAATAATCCAGACTACTAAATTTTACTTTACTTAATAACATTGTTTGGTATTGGAATAAACTCCTGCTTTCCATGGTGCTGTGTAACACAATAACTATGTTTAATAACAAACTTGACCACCATCTCCAACTAGGTCTCTGATAGGGAAGTGGCTGTTTGACTGCTTGTAGTTTTTATTAAGGTTTTCAGCTGTGTTCTCTTTTAAGATATCTTATGCCCTAGTTTAAGGACACACTAAGTTTGGATCCTATGGTCTGTGTGTGGTCTGGGTTTCTATTTAATTTTGTAATTTTCTCTCCACAGTCAACAAGAAATGGTTGAAATCAACTTCTTGTGTGTGCACAAAAAGTTGAGGTCTAAACGTTTGGCACCAGTCTTAATTAAGGAAATCACCAGAAGAGTCAATCTCACAGGTATCTTTCAGGTGAGATTGAAATGTTCCTAGAGATCTTGAGTGTCAATTTGGATGAATTTACAGTTTCTTCATTGCTTGTAGAGGTAAAGATATGTGATAGCTTTTAGAATCGATGGCAGGGTGTACAGCAAAACTAAAACAGTAAACTTACCTGAAGCATCAGAACCATTGGCTGAGATGACAGCAAGGTCTTTAGAATTGTGGTTATTATTTTTTTACAAAGGTTTGAAGAGCTACCACTTAAAATTCATCAAGTGTTTCCAGCAGCCACAGTGATATATGGAAAGATATTCATCCCAAGTCCATATGTGTTAAAGAACAAAAGTTGATCATAATATTATTGAAGTAAGCATTTTTGAGGAAATATTTATTGTTCATTTAATTTATATCAATTGCTTGCTTCTCTGGGACGTAATGTTGTCAAGTGCAGTGAGCAGAAAATAGATTTGTATGGTTTCAATTTGTAAATAGTTTTGTACAAGAAAAAAAGTAATTTGTACCCTTGCCTGTTTTGAACAGAAAAATTTTACATATTGACAGTGCTCCTTCCAATTTTGTGTGAAATTGGTTGACATTACAGGCCGCAAAATTGGATTAATTAACCTTATGGTGATTTTAGTCATATTTTTGCCCTTGTTTGTACACAAATACATGTAATTATACATCCTACAATAAGGAAAAATACAGAAAAACATAAACATTATCCATAAGAAAATCAATTTAAATGACTATTTTACTTGCGAAGATGGTCTTGGTGGCAAAATAGGTGTATCGCAAAATTGGATCACGCAAAATAGGCGTATCACAAAATTGGATCACGCAAAATTGGAGGGAGCACTGTACTTACTAAATTTACATTTCTTGAATTTCTTTGATGCTGGACCATTTTGAGTTGTGTTGTGTTTTGTTATTAGTGTTAATGGTATTTTTGTGTTCACAGGCAGTATACACAGCAGGTGTTCTGTTGCCCCGGCCCATGGCTTCCTGCCGCTATTGGCATCGCTCTCTCAACCCCCGGAAGCTCATAGAAGTGAAGTTTTCTCATCTTGGTAAAAACATGACCATGCAACGCACCCTCAAGCTCTATCGTCTGCCTTCCGACACTGCCACCCAGGGTTTCAGACGCCTTAAACCCCAGGATGTGGATTCCTGCCACCAACTGCTAGAAAGCTACCTCAAGAGGTTTGACTTGGCACCAATGTTCAGCAGAGAACAGTTTGTCCATTGGTTCCTCCCTCAAGACAAGATCATTGACAGCTATGTGGTGGAGACTGGCGGCAAGGTTACAGGTGAGGTACACTTGTCTGTATAAGCACCAAAAATCTCTGCTTACCTCATTGAATAAGGTAAGCATAGGAAATGCATTTCAATAGTAAAGTTTTGACAGCAGTTTGGGCAAAAATGTAGTCTTCTTGTAGTTTTTATTATTGCTGTCAATACATTAATGGAAAGTTTGATGTGCCAAATTTATCATCAAATAGGGCATTCCAAAATTTTCCTGTGCCAAAATTAACTTTAAAAATAGCAATATGTCAAAAATACCAAAGCTGGCAACACTGGTTACTTGGTAACTCTGATTGTGTGAATGCTATTTCCTACCACATTTTCAGGTTTTTGTTACATGCCTAACAGAATGGGTTTGTTTAATCTTGTGTAAATTCTCGATTGCCAATGCAAAATTACTTTATTCTTTAATTCTAGTGAACAAAATTAAACTGGAGTATAATGATTTATGAGTGGAGGAATACTCTCTAAAACCGATAAAAATCTTCAATACTGGTTAGTTACCTTGGTTTGAGTGGCGCATAATGTAGTTGTCATGATTAAGAATGTGCATGGTTTTCAGTAGTTTTATACTATTTAAAGTTTAGTAGATCATTCCAACAATATCAATTAAACATTACTGTACTCATAGCTGAGAGGATTACATTGTGAGGAGTGCAGCTAAGTTTAGTTCATGCTTCAGACTTTGTGAGTTACTACACCCTGCCATCCACTGTGATGCACCATCCAACCTACAAGACCCTCAAGGCTGCATACTCCTTCTACAACGTGTCATCATCTACTCCCTGGAAGGTCCTCATGAAGGATGCTCTCATCACTGCCAAGAATGTTAGTAAGCAGTGTTAAGCGTCACACAATATGACCTTGGAGTACTAGAGCTACAAACAGTCCTTCTTTTCCTCCAAAATACATTCAATATATATACAATAATAATGTAATACTTATAAATACAATAAAATAAGTATATATTAATAAATTACTTACCAGACTGACACAAGTTGAGGTGAGGGACGCAGGCTTTATTTTCCGAGGCCATAGGTTGGGCTACTGTGCCCCACTGCCATTCTGTTTGGTGCCGTTCTGCTCCCTTTCTACCTTCAATGTTTCCTCACGCAGTACTTCTACTCTGTGTTGCCATTCTCCTACAGCTAGGAATTCTTCAACAAATCCAGAGAAGTTGTCATCCATAAGAAGGTCCATTAAGGCGTCCTCAGTCAGTTTGGTGTTTTGTGAAGTTGATCCTTCAGCTTACACTTAGGATGCCCTGATGGATTCTTATGGACGATGACTTATTTGGATTTGTTGAAGAATGCCTAGCTGCAGGAAAATGGCAACACAGAGTAAAAGTACTGCATGAGGAAACATTGAGGGCAGAAAGGGAGCAGAATGGTGGTGAGGTGCAGTATCCCTACCTATGGCCTTGGAAAACAAAGCCCGCATCCCTCAAACACCAACTTTTGTCCATGTGTTTATTGGATATATTTACAAGTATTATATTATTATTGTGTAGGCAGAGTAGGCAGTAGACACCTGCTGCCCAGTGGAATACTCCAGGAGAGGTATTTACAGGGATGTAGGCGGTGCTGCAGACTGAGTGATTCCCCGTGTCCTCTCTTCCCGGTTTCCTTAGTGTCTCATTTACACAAGAGAGCAGCTGCAGCCTGCCCTCTGAAGACAGCTTCTACTACTATCTACATAACACTACATGCACCTTACACTTTTACACTCTTCAACTCAAAATTTAATATAATGGCCTCACCACGCCCAGCCTTGGAGTCCCCATCTGGGGAGGGGACCACAAATGTCCCAGGTCGGATTGCCCCTCTGCTGACGACTTTGGGTGTCTTAACACTTCCTCTAATACTTTTTCTCTTGATTTCTGCAGCATTCGTGGCCTTAGATCTAATTTCCAATCTGTGGAACACCACCTCTCCTCCACTAAACCTCATCTTCTCTTCCTAACTGAAACACAGTTGTCTGTGTTGTCCTATGTTTCTGGTAAAATCAGGTGCGGGGAGGGAGAGGGGCATGAATCAAATATAAAGTGGGAGGGGAAACTCAGGGACTCTCTTGTGAATATGACCCTTGCCTTGAACCCCATTTGCGTGACTGACCTGACGTGCTGTTTCGGGTGGGGAGCACTTCTCTTCTCCTCTAGAGGCCTAGAGGTTAAGTGAGGGGAACGTGTGTAGGCATTCATGCCTTGTCTTGGGTACCCTCCTTTTAGTGGGAATTGCCTAGCTATAGATAGATCGATGGATAATTATTGTTTTTTTATTTATCAATTTATTTTGTTTATTCATTTATTTATTTATTTATTTTTTTGTTATTTATTTATTTCTATATTTTTTGTCCAAAAGTTGTCAAGCATGTCCTTTTCTCGCAGGCTGACTATGATGTCTTCAATGCACTTGACTTGATGGAGAATTCAAAATTTCTGGAAGAGTTGAAGTTTGGACAAGGTGATGGCAACCTACAGTATTACCTCTACAACTGGAGGTGTCCCAAAATGTCTCCAGAAAAGGTTAGTGTTACTGAAGGCAAATCAAAGTGATTATCCAAAGTTTCTACAATCTTCATTTTGAATTGCTATCTAATGGAAAAATAGCACAGGCTTATCATGTTTATGATTGCCACGCAAATTTTGCTTCGTATAAAAGCTATCAGAATGCCAGGCCACCATCAGTAAAGTACAGTAGATCCCAACTTAGCGCGAGTTCATTTAGCGTGAAATGCAATTAGCGCGAGCTCTCGTTTATCAAGAAAAAATTAATTAACGCGAAAGCCTCAGTTAGCGCTAGCCGCCACTAGCAGCGATTAAAATTTTTTTTTTTATGGTGCGTTTTTGCGAGCAAAAATACCAAATTTGATTTATCTTGCTTCAGTTTGATCAAAACCCGTTTTTGCGAGCGCTAGAGAAGCAAGCCTAAGCAACTGTAGCTTGCCTTTAAAGCAACCTAAATCAACCAAGCTCTTGGTCAATCCAAGTCTGAATAAATATGGCGTCCACATCAAGAAATACCGTCTCCTCAGATATGGAATCCATCCAAACATAAGTTTCATTGAAGATTAAGGTAAATGAGTTGAAATAAGTGTTAGCCTCAGCTGTGCCCTTCATCATTTTAATTGTTCCAAATGTGATTATTTATTAAAGATGAAACTCTTAAATGAGTTAAAAGAAGTATCCATTGTCGGTGAGGAGATGCACATCATATGAAAATAGCAAATGTTACTCTAATCCTATAGGCGAGGTATTTTGTAAAATTATTTTGATTCTAATTGTGATTAATAATGCTCAATCAATAATGCTTGTCTAGCGATCAGTGGGGTCTTTTTTTTACCTGTTTTTGTTTGCCCTTGGCAGTGTGGTCCATAACAATGGTGGGTCACATCAAGAAGCCTTATGGTGGATTGGTTTGGCCTGCAGTGTTATGGACTCGCTCACCATGAATATCTGGCGTTATTGGTACCTGTGCAGAGGGACAAAAATTCAGATCTTTAAGTCACTAGTGATCCCTGTCTTACTGTATGGCTGTAAGACATAGACACTGAACACTGACCTGAAGAGGCAAATTCATGTCTTTGGTAATAAATGTCTTCGCAGAATCATGGGGTATCGCTGGAATAACTGTGTCAAATCCATGATTGCATCTTGAGACTGAATCAAGGCCTATTACCAGCATAGTTCACCAATGTCTATATGGGCATGTGGCAGGGTGAAGGGGATGTGGGTTGAATGAAAAATGAATTTGGAAGTCATGTTTTGTGAGTTTGAATATCAGCAGCTCTCCAGTAAGAAAATCTACAGTTAAACATTATGAAATTGATAAGAGTAATTATTGCAACCTGAAACTATAAGACATTTGCTATAGAAATTTTGCCAGTTTGTGGCTTAATGTAGTAATCATTTTTTTTTTTGCTATGAAATTTAGTCTGTCATAATCTAGACATTATCATTATCTAGGTTGCTACATAGGAACTATTAACATGGTGTCCAAACTAATTTTTTCTTTGTCTTGCAGGTTGGACTAGTGTTACAATAATGTAATTAGGATCTGCCTCTTCCTAGTTTCCTGCTGGTGGGCTGCACAGGACCTCATGACTTACAAGAGTCTATAAACCATGGCAGGTCTAGGGTCTTCATATAACTCAAGACATAATGCTTTATCCATTTCCCATATGCTACAAGGAGCATTTTTGAAAGTGCAATTAAATTCTGAATGAGTAAATATATCATGCATAACAGGCACCAACAGTTTATCAAACCTTGATTTCTCTTGGCAATGGAAACTATGGTTGCGAGTGATGAAAGAAGAGACCGTTAGGCAGGCAGGTTGAGTGAAGGCCTTGTGGGCAAGACAGGAGTCTCAATAATTCCTTGTGGATCAGATAAATGATGCTCAGTGGCAGGTGCAACTAATCCACACCAGTCCACAGGCAGGAGAGAAGTGCTGGTAAAAATATGTAACAATAATAGTATATATATAGTATATATAAAAATTATTCCCTTAAATTTATATTGCTCTAATATATATAGGGTAATAGTAAGGATATAGTAACTGACTCCAAACCTACTAATGAGATTTGACAAAAAATTATTGCAATGCAATATTATTTAAAGGCAACTGCACATCAGTTGATAACCTCAGTGGTCTGACCTAACAGTGTGTACAAGTTTCTCAAATATTCGCAGAGACAATATTCTCTTTCATATGATGGATTAATGTATCCCTAAGCCTTGTTGGGTTGGGATGGTAGGAAACAACCTTGTATATATCGCCCACAACTCTCATCTGTGGAGTGCTCTGACCCTACAAACATGTATACAGATATTGATCATGCATTTAATATTTCTTAGATAAGCTTCATATTTTTAGAAGCAAGATTAAAAAATGCATTTTCTTTAAAGCTATGTAAACCTTCGCACAGACAGGAATGAGCTATATAAATTTGACATTAAAACTTTATAGCAGTGTCAGCATAATAGTGATGACATAAAGTTAGCATGGCTGGAAGGGGAGGAGAAAGCAGTGACCATAGAAAGGTATTGATGAAGCCCTAGGTATGTCACTTTTGTTGGGTAAAGATGTGCCTTTATTTTGGGACATTATTACATCCTTCACATACTAGTACATCATGTGCCCTCATAACAAACTTATCTTCAACACTTTATATATATATATATATATATATATATATATATATATATATTATATATATATATATATATATATATATATATATATATATATATATATTCAACGCATTCATTCCCACATTAGACCTTTCACCATCATTCTCTCTAATACTGGCTGTTCGTTTTCTGGGTGTTGAGCTCCCATTTTTTCCAAAGCACATTTTACTGTGTGTTCTGTATATTTTGTATGTATGTTGACTGATTATCTTGGAAGTCTTGGTTCAAAGCTTTGAGTCACTTTTGCATGATTGTATCTATCGAGTTTGTTAATATTTACTTCTATTTTTATTGGAGAAATTCTACCTTAGCTTGTCAAGTTATTTTCCCTCAAGACAGCAGTGACTGGAGAGGGGGTGAGGTATCTGCAGACTGTCACTCAGGGCCACATATTGAGGAGGAGGTTCTGCTCCACTGCAAAATGAACAGTCAAATGGTTTCATGAAAGTGGGAAAAGAGAAAGCAGGAGCAAACTTCTTCTCTTATCTAACATGCAAATCCTGAATACTGCCAAGATTAAAGGGATAAAATGTTAGGTCTGTGCATGTCTCCGAACCTCCTGCGTTACACTTTAATATTCCACTCATTTCTTATAGATGATCCCTTGCCTGTTTAAACCTTGCACCTCTAAGAAATTGTGTTCTCTTTTTGGTAGGGTTGCTGATGTTTTATTTCTTTGTTTCTTTTTTCTAATTTCTAATTTCCTTTGTTGCATTTCATAGATGGAAGAGAATGTGTGCACTGCATGGAGGGTTGACAGAGACATGAACAGATGGCTACCCTACTAGTTCCCTTTGTTGCTTTGGATACAAACCACAAAGACACATAATAGGTGTGGGCAATATGTATTGTAAAATTTTACCTCCATTACATTGTTTAGTCTTTGTATGTGATCTGAACTCATATTCAGTGTGTGTGTGTGTGTGTGTGTGTGTGTGTGTGTGTGTGTGTGTGTGTGTGTGTGTGTGTGTGTGTGTGTGTGTGTACTGCATGCGTCCATGTGTGTGCAATTCACCCATGGTCTCGAGGATTATGTGCTGGATTCATGATCGCCAGTCATTACCAACACAGGAGAACTTAGACCTCATAAATTCCGATCAATTGGTAAGGCTGTGACCTTCCACACGCCACACACCATACACCCCATTTGGATTTAGGTTATTTTAGGCACGGATGTTTGGGCTAGATGTTTTGGCCATAGGCCAGCAACTTTGAATGTTTTGGCCACTGGGGACACCCAAGGTGCCATTACATATATATATGTATGTGTATATATATATATATATATATATATATATATATATATATATATATATATATATATATATATATATATATATATATAAACAAAAATTTATTGATGTCCTTGATGGATATCTCGTTAAGAATCTAATCAAATAACTATCTCAACGCAGATAAATTGATTAGTGTGTTGATCCTTGAGTAGTCAAGTTACTTGTTTCTTAAAACTTTGGGACGGCTGAAACTTTGGTTTGTTTAGTTTTGTTTGTGTGACAGGAGGGTTGGTTATGTTCAACTAGGTGGAAATGAATGAGTTGAGAAGTGGAGAGGAGGTATGGTTGTATAACAGCTGTAAACACACTATCAGCTGAGCTAGAGGTTATTACATCTAAGCAAGGCAGCTAGAAGATCTGTCTGGATGGCTTCATGTACACCAAGTCAGTAGATGAGATTGTTTGGTGACCTAAAATTGTCAGTGCATAACTACCTTTCTGACACAGTAGAATGCCAAGTGGAGGAAGCCTGATAGGCAGTGAAGAGGAAGGCTACCAACACCAACCAGATCCTCACCTTCGCTATTGCAGCTCTGGCGAAGGAAGTCAAGACATGCATTCCTAGGTCCAATTCTTGCAAGCGTGCCCTTTGTCGCACCTGGGCTGCGCACTCTCCGAAGGATCCACAGTCTATTCAAGAGTTGGAGTTCACTGGTGACTGGCCATCCCAGCTCCACTATGTGACAACAGGCTGGAGGCAGAGGAATGTGTCATCATGTTCAGCTCCGCCAGTCATCTGGAGCTGCTAGCCGGCTATCAAGACTGGTGTATAGACAGCATGTTTTCGGTAGCTCCAAGACTCTTTACCAAGCTCTACAATATCCAAGGTCGAGTCAATGGAGTCAACCTTCCTCTGGTGTAGGACTTTCTGCAACTCGATACAAATAACAGTTACGAGCAGATCTTCACGACCCTCGAGCAGAGTGGCTGTGATCCCGTCACAGTCATCATAGACTTTGTGAGGTGTTTGGGGAGCAGGTCAAGGCACAGTTCTGTTTCTACCACCTGAGCCAGTCCATCTGGAGGCATATCCAGCATCTGGGTCTCAAGAACCTCTATGAATTCAGTGATGAATTCTGCCTGTTCTTTGGTCAGGTGCCTTATACTCAGAGGATGTCAGTGATGCCATGGCGCATCTTTGTTCTGCCATGCCCGAAGAGGCTGCTGCACCTACTACATCTCAGGCTAACTCCGTCATCACTGGGATGTCACCTCCTGGCCAAAATGCATAAAGCCAGTCTGTCTACACTGTGTGCCACCCATGTTACCTCCTGAGAAATAGAATATGCACTATGCCACCCTCAACAACCAGTCCTGAACCAGCAATATCTGTGAGAGATGGAATGACAAGTTTTACTGCTTGGTGGGAGATGCCAAACCCCCCCACACACACACGCAAACGTGCTCTCTCTCTCCCTCTCTTCCTCCACACCCCCCCCCCTCCCCCGGGGGTAATGTTTGATTTGCACTACCAAGCATACACAAAAGGTGGTATACCAGGAACTACAGATGGGCCTCCACAACTTTGTTGTCAATTTGGAAGAAGGCAAGAAGACAATCCCAGAGTTTTCTTGGCACCAGCCATAACCTTCATTCAAGCTGGACAGCCCAACGTGTAGCCATAGAATATATTTCACATTTGCTATTGTACATGGATAAACTTTTTAGAATATGTGTAGATAATAAACTGATAAACTTATCATTGTTTTTTCTTCATATATTTCCTGTGGCCCAAATATCCTATTTTCCGTGGCCAAAATAGCCAGTATTGCAGACCCAAAGCCAAAGCGTACGTGGCCCAAACATCCAAAGCCGAAATGTCAGAGCAGCCCCATCCTCTGACTCATGAAGGACAGTAATTGCTTGATCATCAGTGAAAACTTTGTACCTACAGCGAGGATTAGGTCTCTGCCTACTAAGTGATGAACCGGAACGTTTCCACTGATCTATCGAGCATGTGTGTGTGTGTGTGTGTGTGTGATACAAATTTTCGAAGTATTCAAAAGTTAAAGTGTGCGTGCAGGTCACCCTCAGTGTGGTAGGAAGTTTTCTGATAGCAACACAAATGATGCTTGGCTTAATATGTATTAGTACAGTGTTATCTTTAAAAAACCTATTACATCTTGCAACAAGGGGAGGATCTCATTACAGTAATGAGATTAATTTTCAAGCAGAGTCTTTTATACTCATGGATAATGAAGTTTATTAAAAATATTTGTTCCCAACTTCTATTTCATTAACCTTTCAAGATTGAATACCTAAATGAGTGGTAGTTTTATAGTTTCATTCAAGATTTGTGCTATCCTTATCACCCACCAATATATGGTGCATATAGCCGGAGTGAGAGTCATGGCCAATCAAGTGAAGAGACATCCTTCCTTACTGCCGTGACAGTCACCCGTATTTAACATTATAATAATAATGGTGTTTAAAGTGTTATGTTCAGCTTTACGTGGCAGGGGTGTGGCAGGAAAGGTGAGTGTGACCCTGTAGTACCTGTAGGGAAGGGCGGCAGGGTTTGGCTGGTCCCAGGGAAGGTGTAATAAGGAAGTAACTAACTTCTTGTGACTGCTAGCAGCCAGACAGGAGCTCTGATCTGGTGATAATATTTCTTCGTTTTAAACCTTCCCTGTTCCTCTACATGTCATTTTGAGGGATGGAGGAGCAGTAACACATAATTCTTCATTAATAGAGGAGGGATATAAAGAAAACATTAACTATTAAGCGTAAGTAACCCAATATAAGAACATCAACAAGTTTCAACAGGTACCGCTATGTGGCGGCCGTGCATTGACTGCTGGATCACGTGTATATATATATATATATAACCAAAATTGAGATTATTATTATACACAGGAAAGCAATTATATATACTATAAAAAATCGTCTGAAATACTTAAATGTTTCCTACATAAACATTTGTTATATTTGATTCTTATTTATTTCATGAAAAATGTTTATTTCTAAGGTCAATCAAAAAATAGAATAAAGCAATAATAATGAAATTAAACCAATATAAATCATAGAATAGAATATATAAAAATTATTTAAACAAAGTAAACCCTAAATAAGCCATAGAAAAAAGAAAAACGGAAAAAACAATGACAAAATGAGAAAAAAACACCGTAATTATTTGTTTACATCCAAGAGTGTTAATTATTGTGTGTTAGGTACAGTAAAATAAGTGTTAGGACATGGTGACCTACAAGGATAGAGATGAAGGGGAGTGTGTTGTGTTGTAAGTGTGTTATGGTAGGCTGAAGGGCTGACAGGCTGACGAATCGACAAAAATCGACTAAAATACCTGTATACCGAAAGGCTTCTAATGCCTGTAATACCGGTAATACCGGTATGGCAGTATACCGGATAGGTGCATATCCCTAGACACACACACACACACTCAGCTGACGC
>JAPQNM010000047.1:8750110-8752610 GCA_029783475.1 Metacarcinus magister
TCTCTCCCCCCCCCGCCCCGGGGTAATGTTTGATTTGCACTACCAAGCATACACAAAAGGTGGTATACCAGGAACTACAGATGGGCCTCCACAACTTTGTTGTCAATTTGGAAGAAGGCAAGAAGACAATCCCAGAGTTTTCTTGGCACCAGCCATAACCTTCATTCAAGCTGGACAGCCCAACGTGTAGCCATAGAATATATTTCATATTTGCTATTGTACATGGATAAACTTTTTAGAATATATGTAGATAATAAACTGATAAACTTATCATTGTTTTTTCTTCATATATTTCCTGTGGCCCAAATATCCTATTTTCCGTCGCCAAAATAGCCAGTATTGCAGACCCAAAGCCAAAACGTACGTGGCCCAAACATCCAAAGCCGAAATGTCAGAGCAGCCCCATCCTCTGACTCATGAAGGACAGTAATTGCTTGATCATCAGTGAAAACTTTGTACCTTGAGCGAGGATTAGGTCTCTGCCTACTAAGTGATGAACCGGAACGTTTCCCCTGATCTATCGAGCATGTGTGTGTGATACAAATTTTCGAAGTATTCAAAAGTTAAAGTGTGCGTGCAGGTCACCCTCAGTGTGGTAGGAAGTTTTCTGATAGCAACACAAATGATGCTTGGCTTAATATGTATTAGTACAGTGTTATCTTTAAAAAACTTATTACATCTTGCAACAAGGGGAGGATCTCATTACAGTAATGAGATTAATTTTCAAGCAGAGGATAATGAAGTTTATTAAAAATATTTGTTCCCAACTTCTCTTTCATTAACCTTTCAAGATTGAATACCTAAATGAGTGGTAGTTTTATAGTTTCATTCAAGATTTGTGCATAGGTTTGTGCTATCCTTATCACCCACCAATATATGGTGCATATAGCCGGAGTGAGAGTCATGGCCAATCAAGTGAAGAGACATCCTTCCTTACTGCCGTGACAGTCACCCGTATTTAACATTATAATAATAATGGTGTTTAAAGTGTTATGTTCAGCTTTACGTGGCAGGGGTGTGGCAGGAAAGGTGAGTGTGACCCTGTAGTACCTGTAGGGAAGGGCGGCAGGGTTTGGCTGGTCCCAGGGAAGGTGTAATAAGGTAGTAACTAACTTCCTGTGACCGCTAGCAGCCAGACAGCTCTGATCTGGTGATAATATTTCTTCGTTTTAAACCTTCCCTGTTCCTCTACATGTCATTTTGAGGGATGGAGGAGCAGTAACACATCATTCTTCACCATTAATAGTGGAGGGATATAAAGAAAACATTACCTATTAAGCGTAAGTAACCTAATATAAGAACATCAACAAGTTTCAACAGGTACCGCTAGGTGGCGGCCGTGCGTTGACTGCTGGATCACGTATATATAAAACCAAAATGGAGATTATTATTATACACAGGAAAGCAATTATATATACTTTAAAAAATCGTCTGAAATACCTATGTATTTCCTACATAAACATTTGTTATATTTGATTCTTATTTATTTCATGAAAAATGTTTATTTCTAAGGTCAATCATAAAATAAAAAAATAGAATAAAGTTATAATAATGAAATTAAACCAATATAAATCATAGAATAGAATATATAAAAATTATTCAAACAGAAAGTAAACCCTAAATAAGCCATAGAAAAAAGAAAAACGGAAAATACAATGACAAAATGAGAAAAAAACACCGTAATTATTTGTTTACATCCAAAAGTGTTAATTATTGTGTGTTAGGTACAGTAAAATAAGTGTTAGGACATGGTGACCTACAAGGATAGAGATGAAGGTGAGTGTGTGAAAATACCGGTATGGCGGTATACCGGATAGGTGCATATCCCTAGACACACACACACACACTCAGCTGACGCCAGGCAATGTAATCTGATTGTGTTTCAGATGAATAATTATAATACTTAGGGCACCAGTGGTGTTGCATATCACGTATATATATGGAGTTTGGTGTTGTGTGTGTTGGTGTGTGTGTGTGTGTGTGTGTGTGTGTGTGTGTGTGTGTGTGTGTGTGTGTGTGTGTGTGTGTGTGTGTGTGTGTGTGTGTTAACAAGTGTAGCATTATGAGCGTAGGTAAAGGTAATAGGCCTGTAGACTACACATTAAATGACAATACCTTAGGAAGGTCATATAGTTTGAGGGACTTGGGAGTTCAAGTAAGCAGTGACTTGCGCCCCAGGGAACAGTGTATTATAGCTAGAAATAGGGCCAACAAGATACTGGGATTTATTAGTAGGTGTGTGACAAATAGGAGTTCTGAGGTCATTCTGAGGTTTTATTTAGCGCTAGTTAGACCCCACCTAGATTATGCAGCTCAATTTTGGTCCCCTTATTATAAGAAGGATATAGGCTCCTTGGAGGTAGTCCAGAGAAGAATGACCAAGATGATTCAGGGGCTGAGAAATTTACCCTACAAAGATAGGTTAAAACGTCTTAATCTCCACTCTCTAGAGAGGAGGGCAAGAGGGGATATGATTGAGGTTTTCAAATGGGTAAAAAGA
>JAPQNM010000047.1:8757610-8762610 GCA_029783475.1 Metacarcinus magister
GAAGGGGAATTGAAAGGGAATGAAGGAGAATGAAGGGGAATACAGGGAATGAAGGGAGCATGAAGGGGATTGAAGGGGAATGAAGGGAGCATGAAGGGGATTGAAGGGGAATGAAGGGATATTGAAGGGGAATGAAGGGGTATTCAAGGGGAATGAAGGGATATTGAAGGGGAATGAAGGGGTATTGAAGGGGAATGAAGGGGAATTGAAGGGGAATGAAGGGGAATGAAGGGAGCATGAAGGGGATTGAAGGGGAATGAAGGGGAACTGAAGGAGAATGAAGGGAATTGAAGGGGATTGAAGGGGAATGAAGGGATATTGAAGGGGAATGAAGGGGTATTGAAGGGGAATGAAGAGGAATTGAAGGGGAATGAAGGGGATTGAAGGGTAATGAAGGGGAACTGAAGCGGAATGAAGGGAATTGAAGGGAGCATGAAGGGAATTGAAGGGGAATTGAAGGGGAATGAAGGGGAATTGATGGGAATTGATGGGAAATGAAGAGGAATGAAGGGGGAATGAAGGGGGAATGAGGGGGAATACTGTAGCATTGGGTGCTTGTGAGTGTTTGTAGCTAGTTGGTCCACTGGAGAATGAGAAAACTCAGATCCAGTTAAGGTTATTTTATTGACAAAATATAGAGTGTATATATAAAATAAATATTTCAAAAGCGAACATGAACAATAGTGTATGCGCACTGTCTGAGGACAGTGCGCGCCAAGTTGATGGGTGTGCGCTGGTCAGCAGCGCAACAAAATATATAATAATATAATAAAAAGAAAAACATAAATAAAAATATATATAGAGTACAATGAATATTGAAAAATATAATAAAAAATAAAGTTATAATAGTATGTGGTGGAGCAACACATTCTCACCAGAGCTGCTAACCGCTCGTTCTCTATGGTGTGTAGGGGAGACTGCTACAATACTCCCCCCCTAGTGACGAGGAAGGGAGGAATGATGTCATCCTGTGGATGCTTGTTCGCCTGGGAAGAGTTCTCGCGTTGGGCGGAGGCTGGTGATTGACCGTTCGACTGCGGGTGGTAGCTGGGAGTCCTGTAGCGGCGGTTGCCGAGAGGATGTAGCGATAACCGGCAGTGTGGCAGAGGGGCCGACGAGGTCAAGTGCCGAATCACCATGGAGGCTTGACAGTCGGTGCAGGTGTCGGTCCAGGTGAAGTCCCCCCAGATGTGCCGTGAAGCTCAGATGCCAGGGTGAGGGGTCGTGAAGCTGATGAAAAGCGATGATTTGCATCTGTAGTTCCATCAGCATAGAGCGACCATGATGCCTGGGAGTGTAAGAAGACGACACGGCAGTGGAAGAGGGCGTCTGCTGGAGCGTTGTCTGCACCGTACTGTACTATCCACGGGCGAGTAGAGTAATCCACAGGGCGATGAGTAATCCACAGGGTGATGAATAATCCACAGGGCGGTGAGTGGCGATGGTGAAGATCACTTTAACGCCGCGAGGCGGGGGGTAGGGGTTGAACATGATGACGCGAGAAGGCGTCAGAGGGTGTAGAGTGTGCGTGAGGCGGCTGAAGACGTAATAAGGCGTCTGGGGGTTGTAGAGGCCGCGCATGCGTGCGCATTAGGCCGCTGAAGACGCAATAGGCGTCTGAGGGGGCAGGGCATAAGGCCGTGCCGATGACGCAGTGAGGGCGTCTGAGGGGGTAGAGGCCGCGCATGCGTGCGCATTAGGCCGCTGAAGACGCAGTGAAGGCGTCTGAGGGGGCACAGAAAAGCCAGGGTGGGTGGGAGGGGGAACCTTACAAGTGACAGCTACACAAGTGTGTAGAATATTCCCGTCCGTCGGCTCATTCTCACGAACCCCATAATGGAGGTGAGACTTTTTGCCTTGGGAGTGTGAAAGCGAATGAATCTGTAAGACCCAGGCCTTCACACTAGGAACATGTGCTCTTTGTTCAGCACAGGCAGTATGTCACTGTTTGACCACAGGTCACTCCGGGGTCACCAATTGTAGCATTGGGTGCTTGTGAGTGTTTGTAGCTAGTTGGTCCACTGGAGAATGAGAAAACTCAGATCCAGTTAAGGTTATTTTATTGACAAAATATAGAGTGTATATATAAAATAAATATTTCAAAAGCGAACATGAACAATAGTGTATGCGCACTGTCTGAGGACAGTGCGCGCCAAGTTGATGGGTGTTCGCTGGTCAGCAGCGCAACAAAATATATAATAATATAATAAAAGAAAAACATAAATAAAAATATATATAGAGTACAATGAATATTGAAAAATATAATAAAAAATAAAGTTATAATAGTATGTGGTGGAGCAACACATTCTCACCAGAGCTGCTAACCGCTCGTTCTCTATGGTGTGTAGGGGAGACTGCTACAATAATACAAGCTCAAAGGGGATAATGGCGCAGCGCTTCTTGAGGTCGCGCTGAATCGCAATAAAGTGCAAACAATACTGCATGAGACTCAAACAAACGCCACAAACAAACAAACAAAGGTTAGGTTAGGTTAGGTTGTGAGGTAAGATATCCACGCGTGTTTTTTTATGTTTATTTTGTTTTGTTTATATATACCTATATGTATGTGTGTGTGTGTGTGTGTGTGTGTGTGTGTGTGTGTGTGTGTGTGTGTGTGTGTGTGTGTGTGTGTGTGTGTATGTGTTTTATTTTGTTGATTTATATATGTTTATTTTATATTTTTAATGTGTGTTGATAATTAATTAATTTCAACTTTTTTTGGGGGGAGTATGACATGAATATAAAAAACAATAAATAAACAAATAAATAAATAAATAAATAAAATAAAAAAAATATATATTTCACTGATAATTATAGTTTGTAAAGACAATTATGTATGTACAAGAAAATGAATTGAAAACAAAACATAATAAAAATCAAGCTTTGGGGCAGAAATCTTATAGAAACGAGTAAGAAACACGCATTAATCTCGTTTCAATTTCCTCCCCTCTGCCTGCTGTGCCAAGAGGGGAATGAAGGGGAGTGAAGGGGAATGAAGGGATATTGAAGGGGAATGAAGGGGAGTGAAGGGGAATGAAGGGGAATGAAGGGATATTGAAGGGGAATGAAGGGGAATTGAAAGGGAATGAAGGAGAATGAAGGGGAATACAGGGAATGAAGGGAGCATGAATGGGATTGAAGGGGAATGAAGGGATATTGAAGGGGAATGAAGGGATATTGAAGGGGAATGAAGGGATATTGAAGGGGAATGAAGGGGTATTGAAGGGGAATGAAGGGGAATTTAAGGAGAATGAAGGGGAACGAAGGGGAATAAAGGGGGAATGAAGGGGAATGAAGGGGGAATGAAGGGAATTGAAGGGGAATGAAGGGGAATGAAGGGGAATGAAGGTGAATGAAAGGGGAATGAAGAAGAATGAAGGCGAATGAAGGGGGAATGAAGGGAATTGAAGGGGAATAAAGGGAAATGAAGGGGGAATGAAGGGGAATGAAGGCGAATGAAGGGGGAATGAAGGGAATTGAAGGGGAATGAAGGGGGAATGAAGGCGAATGAAGGGGAATGAAGGGGAATGAAGGGGGAATGAAGGGGAATGAAGGCGAATGAAGGGAGAATGAAGGGAATTGAAGGGGAATGAAGGGGAATGAAGGGGGAATGAAGGGGGAATAAACACAATGGGCAACACACACACACACACACACACACACACACCATATAACCTTTCAAAACTACTACTACTACTACTAATAATAATAATAATAAATAATAACAAATAAATAAATAATCAAATTCCTAAAAAAAACAAAAAAAACTAACTACCCATTACCAACTATCGTACTTTTAGGATTCACATCACTCGAAAAATTCATATGCATTTTTGTTCACTTTCTTATATATATATATATATATATATATATATATATATATATATATATATATATATATATATATTATGTGGGATCTACCTCTACCACTTTGTCACGGATAGTCACACTGTTGATCGCTGTTCCTATTGAAATCACTCAGTCATTTCTCTTGAGTCTGACATCTGCAAAATTCCGACCTATCAGATGTTCAGCAGACTTTGTTTCAATCTCAAAAACACGATCAGCATTGGCAGAGATTGGAGCCACTGTACCAGTTGAGAGGGAGATGAGGCTTGCACGGTGCTCACCTGTGTATGAGAATGGTGAGTGGTCAAACCAATTACGGAATAAGGTATAGTGTTGCCCATCAGGTGTGGTTGTGCAGGTTCGCATGTCAGTGTGTTGATCACTTGTCTGAGAATAAATGCTACACAAATCTTCAACTGCCTCACATACAGGAACAATGTTTGGCAGGACATGGATCATCTTAGCTTGAGTCCTGCTTGTGATGCCACGGCCATGCTTCAAACCTCCACGTGTCTTCAACATCCGCAGCAAAACTTGTTCAATGGTCTGGTCAGTAAAATTCCCAGACCAGAACCGGTCACTCCAGCGTATTGTCCAGTAGCCAGATGCAGTATATATAGCATACTAATGTTTTTCCATGGTGGCTGGGAGCTTCTTCATCTGTGTGTGGTACAGACGGGCAGACTTTGCGTATGCTAGATGCCCACCAGAATGGAAGATGGGGATCATTGCATTGACACAAAACAAATGCATATCCCAGTCACCAGTACGTTGAAACGCAGAAACAGAAGTATTAGACGTATCATTTTGACATATGCAATCCACAGTTTTCCAATTCTTGAGCTTGCAGCCTGGCTATGTTCTAGGTCCTCCAAGACATGTGTTAGCTGAGCCACAAATGAGTCCTGTTGAAGAGTCTCGGCCTCATATTCCCCTTTAAGCAACTTTTCATGGACAGCTTTAAGATGATCCATGTTGAGTCTGGTGCAACATTCTGAGGTGTCAAGCATCTTCCCAACAAGAGAAGAGGCTGTCAGCATGTGTGCTCGGAGTGTATGGGCGGGGCCTCCGAAATATACTGGCCTGGGTCTCGAGAAGTCAACGTTTAAAATTTAGGCGGGTTTTCACGTTTTCAGTGCATTGAAATGTTG
>JAPQNM010000047.1:8767610-8775110 GCA_029783475.1 Metacarcinus magister
CTAGGGTCTTCATATAACTCAAGACATAATGCTTTATCCATTTCCCATATGCTACAAGGAGCATTTTTGAAAGTGCAATTAGATTCTGAATGAGTAAATATATCATGCATAACAGGCACCAACAGTTTATCAAACCTTGATTTCTCTTGGCAATGGAAACTATGGTTGCGAGCGATGAAAGAAGAGACCGTTAGGCAGGCAGGTTGAGTGAAGGCCTTGTGGGCAAGACAGGAGTCTCAATAATTCCTTGTGGATCAGATAAATGATGCTCAGTGGCAGGTGCAACTAATCCACACCAGTCCACAGGCAGGAGAGAAGTGCTGGTAAAAATATGTAACAATAATAGTATATATATAGTATATATAAAAATTATTCCCTTAAATTTATATTGCTCTAATATATATAGGCTAATAGTAAGGATATAGTAACTGACTCCAAACCTACTAATGAGATTTGACAAAAAATTATTGCAATGCAATATTATTTAAAGGCAACTTAAAGGAAATGTACATGCACATCAGTTGATAACCTCAGTGGTCTGACCTAACAGTGTGTACAAGTTTCTCAAATATTCGCAGAGACAATATTCTCTTTCATATGATGGATTAATGTATCCCTAAGCCTTGTTGGGTTGGGATGGTAGGAAACAACCTTGTATATATCGCCCACAACTCTCATCTGTGGAGTGCTCTGACCCTACAAACATGTATACAGATATTGATCATGCATTTAATATTTCTTAGATAAGCTTCATATTTTTAGAAGCAAGATTAAAAAATGCATTTTCTTTAAAGCTATGTAAACCTTCGCACAGACAGGAATGAGCTATATAAATTTGACATTAAAACTTTATAGCAGTGTCAGCATAATAGTGATGACATAAAGTTAGCATGGCTGGAAGGGGAGGAGAAAGCAGTGACCATAGAAAGGTATTGATGAAGCCCTAGGTATGTCACTTTTGTTGGGTAAAGATGTGCCTTTATTTTGGGACATTATTACATCCTTCACATACTAGTACATCATGTGCCCTCATAACAAACTTATCTTCAACACTTATATATATATATATATATATATATATATATATATATATATATATATATATATATATATATATATATATATATATATATATTCAACGCATTCATTCCCACATTAGACCTTTCACCGTCATTCTCTCTAATACTGGCTGTTCGTTTTCTGGGTGTTGAGCTCCAATTTTTTCCAAAGCACATTTTACTGTGTGTTCTGTATATTTTGTATGTATGTTGACTGATTATCTTGGAAGTCTTGGTTCAAAGCTTTGAGTCACTTTTGCATGATTGTATCTATCGAGTTTGTTAATATTTACTTCTATTTTTATTGGAGAAATTCTACCTTAGCTTGTCAAGTTATTTTCCCTCAAGACAGCAGTGACTGGAGAGGGGGTGAGGTATCTGCAGACTGTCACTCAGGGCCACATATTGAGGGGGAGGTTCTGCTCCACTGCAAAATGAACAGTCAAATGGTTTCATGAAAGTGGGAAAAGAGAAAGCAGGAGCAAACTTCTTCTCTTATCTAACATGCAAATCCTGAATACTGCCAAGATTAAAGGGATAAAATGTTAGGTCTGTGCATGTCTCCGAACCTCCTGCGTTACACTTTAATATTCCACTCATTTCTTATAGATGATCCCTTGCCTGTTTAAACCTTGCACCTCTAAGAAATTGTGTTCTCTTTTTGGTAGGGTTGCTGATGTTTTATTTCTTTCTGTTTCTTTTTTCTAATTTCTAATTTCCTTTGTTGCATTTCATAGATGGAAGAGAATGTGTGCACTGCATGGAGGGTTGACAGAGACATGAACAGATGGCTACCCTACTAGTTCCCTTTGTTGCTTTGGATACAAACCACAGACACATAATAGGTGTGGGCAATATTTATTGTAAAATTTTACCTCCATTACATTGTTTAGTCTTTGTATGTGATCTGAACTCATATTCAGTGTGTGTGTGTGTGTGTGTGTGTGTGTGTGTGTGTGTGTGTGTGTGTGTGTGTGTGTGTGTGTGTGTGTGTGTGTGTGTGTGTGTGTGTGTGTGTGTGTGTGTGTGTGTGTGTGTGTGTGTGTGTGTGTGTGTGTGTGTGTGTGTGTGTATTGCATGCGTCCATGTGTGTGCAATTCACCCATGGTCTCGAGGATTATGTGCTGGATTCATGATCGCCAGTCATTACCAACACAGGAGAACTTAGACCTCATAAATTCCGATCAATTGGTAAGGCTGTGACCTTCCACACGCCATACACCATACACCCCATCTGGATTTAGGTTATTTTAGGCACGGATGTTTGGGCTAGATGTTTTGGCCATAGGCCAGCAACTTTGAATGTTTTGGCCACTGGGGATACCCAAGGTGCCATTACATATATATATGTATGTGTATATATATATATATATATATATATATATATATATATATATATATATATATATATATAATATATATATATATATATATATATATATATATATATATATATAATATATATATATATATATATATATATATATATATAATATATATATATATAATATATATATATATATATATATATATATATATATATATAAACAAAAATTTATTGATGTCCTTGATGGATATCTCGTTAAGAATCTAATTAAATAACTATCTCAACGCGGATAAATTGATTAGTGTGTTGATCCTTGAGTAGTCAAGTTACTTGTTTCTTAAAACTTTGGGACGGCTGAAACTTTGGTTTGTTTAGTTTTGTTTGTGTGACAGGAGGGTTGGTTATGTTCAACTAGGTGGAAATGAATGAGTTGAGAAGTGGAGAGGAGGTATGGTTGTATAACAGCTGTAAACACACTATAAGCTGAGCTAGACGTTATTACATCCAAGGAAGGCAGCTAGAAGATCTGTATGGATGGCTTCATGTACACCAAGTCAGTAGATGAGATTGTTTGGTGACCTAAAATTGTCAGTGCATAACTACCTTTCTGACAGAGTAGAATGCCAAGTGGAGGAAGCCTGTTAGGCAGTGAAGAGGAAGGCTACCAACACCAACCAGATCCTCACCTTCGCTATTGCAGCTCTGGTGAAGGAAGTCAAGACATGCATTCCTAGGTCCAATTCTTGCAAGCGTGCCCTTTGTCGCACCTGGGCTGCGCACTCTCCGAAGGATCCACAGTCAGTCTATTCAAGAGTTGGAGTTCACTGGTGATTGGCCATCCCAGCTCCACTATGTGACAACAGGCTGGAGGCAGAGGAATGTGTCATCATGTTCAGCTCCGCCAGTCATCTGGAGCTGCTAGCCGGCTATCAAGACTGGTGTATAGACAGCATGTTTTCGGTAGCTCCAAGACTCTTTACCAAGCTCTACAATATCCAAGGTCGAGTCAATGGAGTCAACCTTCCTCTGGTGTAGGACTTTCTGGAACTCGATACAAATAACAGTTACGAGCAGATCTTCACGACCCTCGAGCAGAGTGGCTGTGATCCCGTCACAGTCATCATAGACTTTGTGAGGTGTTTGGGAGAGCAGGTCAAGGTACAGTTCTGCTTCTACCACCTGAGCCAGTCCATCTGGAAGCATATCCAGCATCGGGGTCTCAAGAACCTCTATGAATTCAGTGATGAATTCTGCCTGTTCTTTGGTCAGGTGGATGTACTCGCCTTATACTCAGAGGATGTCAGTGACGCCATGGTGCATCTTTGTTCTGCCATGCCCAAAGAGGCTGCTGCACCTACTACATCTCAGGCTAACTCCGTCATCACTGGGATGTCACCTCCTGGCCAAAATGCATAAAGCCAGTCTGTCTACACTGTGTGCCACCCATGTTACCTCCTGAGAAATAGAATATGCACTATGCCACACTCAACAACTAGTCCCGAACTTGCAATATCTGCGAGAGATGGAATGACAAGTTTTACTGCTTGGTGGGAGATGCCAAACCCCCACACACACACGCAAACGTGCGCTCTCTCTCTCTCTCTCTCTCTCTCTCTCTCTCTCTCTCTCCCCCGCCCCCGCCCCGGGGTAATGTTTGATTTGCACTACCAAGCATACACAAAAGGTGGTATACCAGGAACTACAGATGGGCCTCCACAACTTTGTTGTCAATTTGGAAGAAGGCAAGAAGACAATCCCAGAGTTTTCTTGGCACCAGCCATAACCTTCATTCAAGCTTGACAGCCCAACGTGTAGCCATAGAATATATTTCATATTTGCTATTGTACATGGATAAACTTTTTAGAATATATGTAGATAATAAACTGATAAACTTATCATTGTTTTTTCTTCATATATTTCCTGTGGCCCAAATATCCTATTTTCCGTGGCCAAAATAGCCAGTATTGCAGACCCAAAGCCAAAACGTACGTGGCCCAAACATCCAAAGCCGAAATGTCAGAGCAGCCCCATCCTCTGACTCATGAAGGACAGTAATTGCTTGATCATCAGTGAAAACTTTGTACCTTGAGCGAGGATTAGGTCTCTGCCTACTAAGTGATGAACCGGAACGTTTCCCCTGATCTATCGAGCATGTGTGTGTGATACAAATTTTCGAAGTATTCAAAAGTTAAAGTGTGCGTGCAGGTCACCCTCAGTGTGGTAGGAAGTTTTCTGATAGCAACACAAATGATGCTTGGCTTAATATGTATTAGTACAGTGTTATCTTTAAAAAACTTTTTACATCTTGCAACAAGGGGAGGATCTCATTACAGTAATGAGATTAATTTTCAAGCAGAGTCTTTTATACTCATGGATAATGAAGTTTATTAAAAATATTTGTTCCCAACTTCTCTTTCATTAACCTTTCAAGATTGAATACCTAAATGAGTGGTAGTTTTATAGTTTCATTCAAGATTTGTGCATAGGTTTGTGCTATCCTTATCACCCACCAATATATGGTGCATATAGCCGGAGTGAGAGTCATGGCCAATCAAGTGAAGAGACATCCTTCCTTACTGCCGTGACAGTCACCCGTATTTAACACCATAATAATAATGGTGTTTAAAGTGTTATGTTCAGCTTTACGTGGCAGGGGTGTGGCAGGAAAGGTGAGTGTGACCCTGTAGTACCTGTAGGGAAGGGCGGCAGGGTTTGGCTGGTCCCAGGGAAGGTGTAATAAGGTAGTAACTAACTTCTTGTGACCGCTAGCAGCCAGACAGCTCTGATCTGGTGATAATATTTCTTCGTTTTAAACCTTCCCTGTTCCTCTACATGTCATTTTGAGGGATGGAGGAGCAGTAACACATCATTCTTCACCATTAATAGTGGAGGGATATAAAGAAAACATTACCTATTAAGCGTAAGTAACCTAATATAAGAACATCAACAAGTTTCAACAGGTACCGCTAGGTGGCGGCCGTGCGTTGACTGCTGGATCACGTATATATAAAACCAAAATGGAGATTATTATTATACACAGGAAAGCAATTATATATACTTTAAAAAATCGTCTGAAATACCTATTTGTTTCCTACATAAACATTTGTTATATTTGATTCTTATTTATTTCATGAAAAATGTTTATTTCTAAGGTCAATCATAAAATCAAAAAATAGAATAAAGCAATAATAATGAAATTAAACCAATATAAATCATAGAATAGAATATATAAAAATTATTCAAACAGAAAGTAAACCCTAAATAAGCCATAGAAAAAAGAAAAACGGAAAATACGACAAAATGAGAAAAAAACACCGTTATTATTTGTTTACATCCAAAAGTGTTAATTATTGTGTGTTAGGTACAGTAAAATAAGTGTTAGGACATGGTGACCTACAAGGATAGAGATGAAGGTGAGTGAAAATACCGGTATGGCGGTATACCGGATAGGTGCATATCCCTAGACACACACACACACACTCAGCTGACGCAAGGCAATGTAATCTGATTGTATTTCCGATGAATAATTATAATACTTAGGGCACCAGTGGGGTTGCATATCACGTATATATATGGAGTTTGGTGTTGTGTGTGTTGGTGTGTGTGTGTGTGTGTGTGTGTGTGTGTGTGTGTGTGTGTGTGTGTGTGTGTGTGTGTGTGTGTGTGTGTGTGTGTGTGTGTGTGTGTGTGTGTGTTAACAAGTGTAGCATTATGAGCGTAGGTAAAGGTAATAGGCCTGTAGACTACACATTAAATGACAATACCTTAGGAAGGTCATATAGTTTGAGGGACTTGGGAGTTCAAGTAAGCAGTGACTTGCGCCCCAGGGAACAGTGTATTATAGCTAGAAATAGGGCCAACAAGATACTGGGATTTATTAGTAGGTGTGTGACAAATAGGAGTTCTGAGGTCATTCTGAGGTTTTATTTAGCGCTAGTTAGACCCCACCTAGATTATGCAGCTCAATTTTGGTCCCCTTATTATAAGAAGGATATAGGCTCCTTGGAGGTAGTCCAGAGAAGAATGACCAAGATGATTCAGGGGCTGAGAAAATTTACCCTACAAAGATAGGTTAAAACGTCTTAATCTCCACTCTCTAGAGAGGAGGGCAAGAGGGGATATGATTGAGGTTTTCAAATGGGTAAAAAGAGGGAAACATTGATCAGGTTTTAGAATTAAGTAGTCAGGATAGGACACGTGGAAATGGGTACAAGCTAGAAAAACATACATAGGTTCACTAACAGAGTCGTGAATGATTGGAATAGGCTGGGTAGACACGTAGTAAGTACTGAGTCAATTGGTAGCTTTAAAAGACGGTTGGATCAGAGTATGGATAGGGATGACAGATGGGATGGCTAAATATTGGATTATTCCAAGGGTAGGGGACAAGGAACTGCCTCGTGTAGGTCATTAACTGGCCTCTTGCAGTCTTCTCATTTCTTATGTTCTTATGTTCCTTCCTTCCATCCTTCCTTCTACTCTTCCTTCAATCCTTCATTCCTTCCTTCCTTCCATTCATCCTTCCTTCCATCCTTCCATCCTTCCTTCCATCCATCCCACCATCCCTCCTTCCTTCCTTCCTTCCTTCCATCCATCCATCCTTCCTTCCTTCCTTCCTTCCATCCATCCATCCTTCCTTCCTTCCTTCCATCCTGATGTTCCAATACTATTCCGATATACAATAATTACATTCCTAAATTCTATAAATATACATATAAGTAACACAATACCAAGAAGAAATAAATACAATAATGGGAATAAAACATAAGTGATAAAATAATTATAATGAAAACCAGCCTATAAGAGTGAAATTATCGAATACTGAAACTATAGAACTACCATTAAAGACTGAACTACCGTCTCGAACAAGGTAATTATGCTTCGAAAATAGTTACGAAGCGTTTCAATGAATCAGTTTATTTGGCTTCACATTAATAATTATACTTCTTAACTATCGTACAACACCTCAAAGTTCTTTATATATCCACTTATTAACGTATTCATATTTAAATTATCAAAGCCGTATATAATTTGAGGAAACGGTAATGAAAATAATGAAAGAAAATAAAGAATGGGAAATAAATAAATAAAAAGAGGAAATGAAACGAGGTGGTT
>JAPQNM010000047.1:8777610-8787610 GCA_029783475.1 Metacarcinus magister
ACACTACCTGTATTAATATGTATACATCCTATAATAACATACTTTAAAGTGTTTCTTCGTCGGTAAGAAATATACAAGACATACAAGCTCAAAGGGGATAATGGCGCAGCGCTGCTTGAGGTCGCGCTGAATCGCAATAAAGTGCAAACAATACTGCGTGAGACTCAAACAAACGCCACAAACAAACAAACAAAGGTTAGGTTAGGTTAGGTTGTGAGGTAAGATATCCACGCGTGTTTGTTTATGTTTGTTTTGTTTTGTTTATATATACCTATATGTGTGTGTGTGTGTGTGTGTGTGTGTGTGTGTGTGTGTGTGTGTGTGTGTGTGTGTGTGTGTGTGTGTGTGTGTGTGTGTATGTGTTTTATTTTGTTCATTTATATATGTTTATTATATATTTTTAATGTGTGTTGATAATGAATTAATTTCAACTTTTTTTGGGGGGGAGTATGACATGAATAATAATAATAAAAAAAATAAAAAAAAAAAAAATAAATAAATAAATATATATATTTCACTGATAATTATAGTTTGTAAAGACAATTATGTATGTACAAGAAAATGAATTGAAAACAAAACATAATAAAAATCAAGCTTTGGGGCAGAAATCTTATAGAAACGAGTAAGAAACACGCATTAATCTCGTTTCAATTTCCTCCCCTCTGCCTGCTGTGCCAAGAGGGGAATGAAGGGGAGTGAAGGGGAATGAAGGGATATTGAAGGGGAATGAAGGGGAATTGAAGGGGAATGAAGGGGAATGAAGGGAT
This sequence comes from Metacarcinus magister, assembly GCA_029783475.1. Taxonomy (NCBI): domain Eukaryota; kingdom Metazoa; phylum Arthropoda; class Malacostraca; order Decapoda; family Cancridae; genus Metacarcinus; species Metacarcinus magister. The sequence goes on from JAPQNM010000047.1 coordinate 8,778,378, forward strand.
ATTGAAGGGGAATGAAGGGGAATTGAAGGGGAATGAAGGGGAATGAAGGGATATTGAAGGGGAATGAAGGGGAATGAAGGGGAATGAAGGGATATTGAAGGGGAATGAAGGGGAATTGAAGGGGAATGAAGGAGAATGAAGGGATATTGAAGGGGAATGAAGGGGAATTGAAAGGGAATGAAGGGGAATACAGGGAATGAAGGGAGCATGAAGGGGATTGAAGGGGAATGAAGGGATATTGAAGGGGAATGAAGGGGTATTGAAGGGGAATGAAGGGATATTGAAGGGGAATGAAGGGGTATTGAAGGGGAATGAAGGGGAATTGAAGGGGAATGAAGGGGAATGAAGGGAGCATGAAGGGGATTGAAGGGAAATTGAAGGGGAATGAAGGGGAATGGATGGGAATTGATGGGAAATGAAGGGGAATGAAGGGGAATGAGGGGGAATGAAGGGGAATGAAGGGGGAATAAAAGGGAGAATGAAGGGTGTAAGGTGTGTATGGTAGCGTAGCTGGGTGAATAAGGCTTCGGAGACGTGGCTGTGGGTTTATTTTAACAATAAACAATGGATCCTGGACAGAGGAGATGATAGTGACCTTTCTGTATAAAGATTTGTGCCCGACTGCCGGGCGACTGGGAGGTCAGGTCAGGCGAGGCGACGTGCTGGGTCGCAGTTGCCAGACGTCACAATATAGTTGCCACATACATTATAGACATGAGCGCGCCACATATGAATATAATATGATAAATATATATATAATACCTCAGCTCCCTACACTGCTCGGCCACCACCAGCGAAATGTCCCCATTTCGAAAAACACCGGGTGAAACGAGGACACCCGCGGATGGTGACATTACTGTGCAGGAACTTAGACATCAAAAATGAGAAGAAATACATCAAAAAAATGGGTGGCACGCATAAAAGTACATTTATATAAATGCAAAAATAATAATTTAAATACTAATCTATGCACTCTACAATAGACAAACAAATACATATATGCATAATACATGATTAATTTGGTGCATAGGAATTATGTACAGGTAGAGGTATTCCTGGATCGGAGGAAATAATGGCAAGGAGGAGCAGAAACTGTAGTGTCAAGAGTAGTGTTGTGTGTGATGTGAGGTGGAATCACAGCAGAATCGAAACCCTTGGATACTTTCTTTAGAGAGTCTAAATGAGCTACTGACTCCTCTAGAGACTGAAGGTTCAATAATTTGACTTTATTCCCGTGCAATTTACCAATCACTCTGAAAGGGCCATTAAATTTAGGTGTCAGCTTGGATGACGTTACGTTTACGAGGGAAAACACTATGTCGCCAACATTAAGGTTGAAAGATGACGCATCCTTGTTGTGGTAGGCAATCATGTCCTCTTTGGAAAGTGAAAGTGATTCTGCAACTCGTTGGTGAATTTTTTGAAAGGATGCCACAGTAACTTTAAGATAGTCATCCATATTATATACTACACTTGGAGACTCTGAAAATAGGTCATATGGGAGACGTTTATCTGAGCCAAAGATGACAAAATGAGGAGTTTCTGCAATTGATTTATGAATTTGTGCGTTTAGAGAAGCCATGATCTGTGGCATATATAAATCCCAAACTGTGTCTGTGGGTTGAACAAATGAGCGAAGCAAATCAAGGACTTTTCTGTTAAGACGCTCGACTAAACCGTTAGAACTGGGTCTGTACGGCAGAACAGTGCACTTCTTAATATGAAATTGCTTACAAAGAGCATCAAGAATTTGATTGACAAATTCTGTACCATTATCCGAGAGTAAGGTCTTAGGGGTGGTAAAAGGACAAATTATGTTGTTAACAATGGCACGAGCAACAGTTACAGCAGATTTATCTGGAAGTGGCACTAAAATAGAGAATCTTGAAAAGTGATCAACTGCAACAAGCAAGTATCTGTTACCTTTTTCAGTCATAGGCAATGTAAGCAGATCAATAGCCACTAAATCCCATGGTTGAGCAGGAACTGGGTAGTTCAGAATAGGTACGTGAGAGTGAACATTACCTTTGTTAATGGCACAAGTATGACAAAGATCTATGTGCGCGTTGATATCAGTACGCATAGTGCGCCAAAAATACTTGAGTCGCGTCTGAGAGAGGCATTTTTCTTTACCTGGGTGGCCAGCATGAATGGAGTCATGTACAATCTTAAGGATTTTAGGCACGATAGAATCAGGAATTACCATTTGATGAATTCTGCTTGGTTCATTTTTTCCTTCCAAGGTAGTACATTTATATAACATACCCTCTTGCAAAATGTATGAGGATAGTGAAGTAATCTTATCAGGAAGATCTGAATCATCACCTGACTCTAGAAAATAGATTAGCTTGGAACAGAACAGATCCTCACGCTGTGCATCAATAATGTCAGTTTGAGAAACTGTCTCCAGAGCTGCTGGAGCAGTGGTAATAGGAAGGGCTTGAGCAAAATTACGTGACAGTGCATCAGCTGCAAGGTTTGATTTGCCTTCAATGTATGTAAATGTAGGATTAAAATCTTGAATTGTAAGGAACCATCTAGCAAGACGTCCTGTAGAATTTTTACCATTGAATAAATATTTGATAGCTTGATGGTCAGTGAGAACTTCAATGGGATAGCCATGTATAATGTATCGGAACTTTTTAAGAGCCCATACAACAGCTAGTGCTTCTAAGTCGGTGACTGAATAATTTTTCTCTGCCTTGTTCAGAAGGCGGGATGCAAAAGCAACTGGGCGGTTTTTACCGTCATATTCCTGCATAAAGATTGCACCAAGGCCTGTATAAGAAGCATCTGTATTCAAGATAAAAGGTTTCTCATAATTAGGATAAGCAAGTACCGGGGCAGTGGTGAGTACTTGTTTGAGAGTGGCAAAGGCATGTTCCTGTTCAGTGGAAAATTCGAAAGCAACATCTTTCTTAAGAAGTGCAGTTAGTGGAGAAGCAATAGACGCGTATTCTTTGATAAAACGTCTGTAATAACCAGCTAGGCCAAGAAAGCTGCGAATTTCATCAACATTAGTAGGAGCTGGATAATCTAAGATAGTCTGTATCTTGTCCTGAGATGTATGAATACCATTGGCGTTGATGACATGGCCAAGAAACTTAGTTTCTTTCTGAAGAAAATGGCATTTAGAGAGTTTTAACTTTAGGCCAGACTCTGCAAGACAAGATAGAACCTTTTCTAATTTTTGAAAGTGCTCAGGTACATCTTTAGAAAAAACAATTATGTCATCCAGATAAGAAAATAGGGTGTTTCCCAATAGACCTGAGAATATTGAGTTAATTAAACGTTGAAACGTTGAGGGCGATCCAACTAATCCCATCGGCATACGTTTGTACTGGTAATGACCTGAAGGAGTACTGAATGCAGTCATTTCTCTACTTTCTTGAGAAAGATCAACTTGATAAAAACCTGAATAGAGGTCTAAGGTGGAAAAAACTGCATTATTTTCACCTAGTGACTGAAGAATTTCCTCTAGAACTGGCATGGGATAACGTGGAGGAAATGTTACTTTGTTTAGGGCACGAAAATCAACAACAGCTCTCCATTCACCATGAGACTTCGGAACAAGAAACATAGGGCTGTTGAAGGGACTGACCGAAGGTTCAATAACACCTTGTTGCAGCATATCAGATACCATGCTTTCAACAATCGCTTTCCTGCTATGGGGCATTCGGTAGGCAGGAATGTACACAAGCTGAGTATTTTCTTTCAGTTGAATGTGATGTTGGACGATGTCAGTTTTACCCAAAGTTTCTCCTGGGAGAGCAATAACTCTCCGGTATTTTGATAATAAATTCACCAGATTTTCCTGTGCCTCTGGAAATTGGATTGTTTGTAAATGTGACATGAAATCGAGTGTGTCAGGAATATCCTGAGTGGAAATCATATCAATAGCATTCGGTGGGTACTCCAAAATATTAACATGAGCTGGATAAGTTAGAAAAGTGCAGAGTCGTGTTCCAGCAGACAAGTTAACAACTGATTTAGTAGTATTAACTACATACAAACTTGAACGTCCTCGCTTTGACAGTGTACATAGAGCTGAGGGAACTGCAATGGCTCTGTGGGTTACTGACTCAGGCAATGTAATTGCATCAAAATTCTCTGCACGAGGAATTTTTATATTAACCCGAGTAACAGACAGTGGCAATAGTTCTATTTCTGTCGAAACTATGCCATGACGTAAGCGTGCAGACTTTTTCATTACCTGTTCAAGAGGTATTTGAGTTGTTGTAGGCTGAGAAGTATCAGTCTGAATAGCAGCAATGTATTTTGCACGTCTTTTTGACTTAGAGACACGACCGTGGGAACGTCGTGTTATGTTATGTTTATATGTAACCTCAGTAGGAGTGGCCTTGGGGTCATTAGTAACATCAGAATGTTCTGCACTATATGGTTCATGAAATAACTGAGACAAGTCAGTATGAAAGACGTCTTCAGGGTCAGCAACTGGGGGCTGAGATAACTGAGACGAGTCAGTGTGAGAAACTTCTTCAGTGTCAGAGACTGAAGGTTGAGCCGAGGAATTTTCACCATTATTTTGACATTTTCAGATATGACCTCGTCCGAGGAGAGAACAGGAATTTTTCTGTACCTGTAACGGAGCACTTTAGCACCTGGAAATATATCGACATTATTTTTTAGTTAGATCAGGGCTCTCTAACAAGATGTCAGCAGGTAGGTTAATTCCATCAACGATGTAAAATACCACAGGAAGAGGTTCAACATCGTTAAGCAAATACAGATCAAAGGGGTGTTTCCCGATAGCAGATATAGCAGATGAACTTACTCCACACAGGCGGATGTCTGGTGGATCTAGAGCAAGGGTGCAGTTGCCTTTTATACGCTTAAAACAGTCTAGAGACATTAGACTGACTGAAGCACCAGTGTCGATAAATACTTTAGCAGGGCGACACATTATTTCTGCTTGTACAATTAGGGCAGAGTTCCAAGTAGTGCTAGAGATGGTACATAACGGGAGTTCTGTGTCGTTAACATGAGAATAAGGCTGGTTAGGACGGTTCTCTAGTCATGAACGAGATGATGATGCTTGATTCTGGTTTGCGAGAGCATAGCATTGATGAGAAGAATGGTAACATTGCCCATGATACTCACAGTATTTATTTGGTTCGTTACTTTGCCTATAGTAACATTTGTTAGCAGTGTGTCCTCTTTTGTGACAGTGAAAACAAGTAAGTTGGTGGTAAGGGGACTTAGACCTTGAACGTGACTGAAACTTTGACCTTGAATTAGTATTGGGTGGTTTAGTTTGTGAACGAGCACCGTCTGTTTCCGTAGAAATGGGAGCCATATACGTCTCACCAAAAGAATCCTTGAATTTATTCATGAAACCAGTAAGAGTGTCTGTGGGCTGGTATGAGATGGTAGCAGCCTCTTGTTGAGTTTTAGGGTGGAGGTGATTCATAAAGTGCAAATACCCAAACAAGGAAATGACATCTTCAAACTTAAATTTGCCGTCGTCTTCAACCCAAGGGGAATCCTTTAAGTGGTGCCTAAGGTCCAGCTTAAAATCAGAAGCAGCCTTAAGGGCTTTAGTAGCTGGCAAAGTGTGATGGGCTTGTGTTGCTAAGTTGCATAAGGGAGCGAGAGACCCGACCTTAGGGTTCCCACTAAATTGGCGCAAAAACTGTAATTTGAAGTCTTCAAATTTGGTGAAGCCTGAAAATAAATCTGATTGAATAATATCTCCTGCCACACAGTCACCAAGGTCGACTCTGCTTTTGAAAAGAGCAATTTTTTCTGTGTCAGAAGTTAGTTTCCTACGCAATATTTCATCCACTGTGTCTTGCACGAATGTGTGTGGAGGGATGTTGTTTCCATTAAACTTGGGTAGTGAAGGAATGTCGTGTGCCATACTTGTATGTGTCATGGTAGAGATAGAAGACAAAATAATAAGATACTACTCACAAACACAGTGTAATATACGTTCCGGTACAGATCGTATAATAACAGCACAATCTTCAGCGTACACAGGGTCTTGGGAGAGTCATCAGTGCTGTAATCGTTTGAGTATAATTAGTTTAAGGTACAACACATAAATACTGTCATGGGGAGATAAAAAAAATATAAAAATAAAAATTTTCCACTGTAAATAAAAATAAAATCACACAAGCAGTGACGTAAGAGTGTATGTAACAAGTCTTTATTCAGTAGACTATGTTTAGGGCCCCAAGTAATTCTCAAAAGTTTTCCAAAATGGCCGCTTAGTAAACAAACAAGATGGCTACTTAAAGCAAGATCAAGCTCGTTTTTCAGACCAAGACCAAATTTCAAAATGGCCGCTTTGAAAGCACAATGGAGGTGGACCAAAATGGCGGACAAGCTATGCACAATGAGAAAAAACTCATTTTCAAGAAAAAAAAATTAAATAAATACTTGAATAAGAAATTAACTCTGAGGTAAAAAATAAAATAAAATAAAATGCACTTCACAGACTCGGAGAACGGAAAAAGAAAAATAATTCAAGTGAATCCTTTGTAGTGGATTGGACGTGAAGTGGAGTCCTCTGTTGTGGATGTGGAGTCCAGCGTAGGTGGAAGTGGGTCCCTCGTATGTGGAATCCTCGTATATGTGGGCGTGGAGGTGTTGTCCAATGGCGTCCTCGTGTATGTGGTCCAGACCAAGGACCTCGTGGGCGATGTGGAACAAAGGACAAAGTGGATTCCGGTGGAGTAAGTGGAACACTCAAACCAAAGCGTGGATGGATGGTGGAGTCGTAGACAGTAGATTGTACCTTCAGTAGTATATGTGATTCCAGGGCAGGGCAGGTCAAACAGCTTGTTTGGTGGAGCAGAGACAAAGGCTTCCAAAATGGCGGCTTGGAGATAAGGATGCGAGTGGACGCCAAAACTTTCCCTTTATTTTCTCTCTCTCTGTCCAGCGATTATCCCACCGCTGCCACCACTTGTAAGGTGTGTATGGTAGCGTAGCTGGGTGAATAAGACTTCGGAGACGTGGCTGTGGGTTTGTTAAACAATAAACAATGGATCCTGGACAGAGGAAGAGGAGATGAGCGTGACCTTTCTGTATAAAGATTTGTGCCCGACTGCCGGGCGGCTGGGAGGTCAGGTCAGGCGAGGCGACGTGCTGGGTCGCAGTTGCCAGACGTCACAATATAGTTGCCACATACATTATAGACATGAGCGCGCCACATATGAATATAATATGATAAATATATATATAATACCTCAGCTCCCTACAAGGGGATTGAAGGGGAATGAAGGGGAATGAAGGGGGAATGAAGGAAAATTGAAGGAGAATGAAGGGGAATGAAGGGGAATGAAGGGGGAATGAAGGGGAATGAAGGGGGAATGAAGGGGAATGAAGGGGGAATGAAGGGGGAATGAAGGGGAATGAAGGGGAATAAAAGGGGGAATGAAGGGGAATGAAGGGGAATTGAAGGAGAATTTAAGGAGAATGAAGGGGAATAAAGGGGGAATGAAGGGGGAATGTAGGGAATTGAAGGGGAATGAAGGGAAATGAAGGGGGAATGAAGGGGAATGAAGGGGGAATGAAGGTGAATGAAAGGGGAATAAAAGGGGGAATGAAGGGGATTGAAGGGGAATGAAGGGGAATGAAGGAGAATTGAAGGAGAATGAAGGGGAATGAAGGGGGAATGAAGGGAATTGAAGGGGAATGAAGGGGAAAGAAGGGGGAATGAAGGGGAATGAAGTGGGAATGAAGAAGAATGAAGGCGAATGAAGGGGGAATGAAGGGAATTGAAGGGGAATGAAGGGGAATGAAGGGAATGAAGGCGAATGAAGGGGGAATGAAGGGGAATTGAAGGGGAATGAAGGGGGAATGAAGGCGAAGATTAATTTTCAAGCAGAGTCTTTTATACTCATGGATAATGAAGTTTATTAAAAATATTTGTTCCCAACTTCTCTTTCATTAACCTTTCAAGATTGAATACCTAAATGAGTGGTAGTTTTATAGTTTCATTCAAGATTTGTGCTATCCTTATCACCCACCAATATATGGTGCATATAGCCGGAGTGAGAGTCATGGCCAATCAAGTGAAGAGACATCCTTCCTTACTGCCGTGACAGTCACCCGTATTTAACACCATAATAATAATGGTGTTTAAAGTGTTATGTTCAGCTTTACGTGGCAGGGGTGTGGCAGGAAAGGTGAGTGTGACCCTGTAGTACCTGTAGGGAAGGGCGGCAGGGTTTGGCTGGTCCCAGGGAAGGTGTAATAAGGTAGTAACTAACTTCTTGTGACCGCTAGCAGCCAGACAGCTCTGATCTGGTGATAATATTTCTTCGTTTTAAACCTTCCCTGTTCCTCTACATGTCATTTTGAGGGATGGAGGAGCAGTAATACATCATTCTTCACCATTAATAGTGGAGGGATATAAAGAAAACATTACTTATTAAGCGTAAGTAACCTAATGTAAGAACATCAACAAGTTTCAACAGGTACCGCTAGGTGGCGGCCGTGCGTTGACTGCTGGATCACGTATATATAAAACCAAAATGGAGATTATTATTATACACAGGAAAGCAATTATATATACTTTAAAAAATCGTCTGAATTACCTATGTATTTCCTACATAAACATTTGTTATATTTGATTCTTATTTATTTCATGAAAAATGTTTATTTCATAAAATCAAAAAATAGAATAAAGCAATAATAATGAAATTAAACCAATATAAATCATAGAATAGAATATATAAAAATTATTCAAACAGAAAGTAAACCCTAAATAAGCCATAGAAAAAAGAAAAACGGAAAATACAATGACAAAATGAGAAAAAAACACCGTAATTATTTGTTTACATCCAAGAGTGTTAATTATTGTGTGTTAGGTACAGTAAAATAAGTGTTAGGACATGGTGACCTACAAGGATAGAGATGAAGGTGAGTGTGTTGTGTTGTAAGTGTGTTATGGTAGGCTGAAGGGCTGACAGGCTGACGAATCGACAAAAATCGACTAAAATACCTGTATACCGAAAGGCTTCTAATGCCTGTAATACCGGTAATACCGGTATGGCGGTATACCGGATAGGTGCATATCCCTAGACACACACACACACACTCAGCTGACGCAAGGCAATGTAATCTCATTGTGTTTCCGATGAATAATTATAATACTTAGGGCACCAGTGGTGTTGCATATCACGTATATATATGGAGTTTGGTGTTGTGTGTGTTGGTGTGTGTGTGTGTGTGTGTGTGTGTGTGTGTGTGTGTGTGTGTGT
>JAPQNM010000047.1:8792610-8805110 GCA_029783475.1 Metacarcinus magister
ATAAATAAATAAATAAAATAAAAAAAATATATATTTCACTGATAATTATAGTTTGTAAAGATAATTATGTATGTATAAGAAAATGAATTGAAAACAAAACATAATAAAAATCAAGCTTTGGGGCAGAAATCTTATAGAAACGAGTAAGAAACACGCATTAATCTCGTTTCAATTTCCTCCCCTCTGCCTGCTGTGCCAAGAGGGGAATGAAGGGGAGTGAAGGGGAATGAAGGGATATTGAAGGGGAATGAAGGGGAGTGAAGGGGAATGAAGGGATATTGAAGGGGAATGAAGGGGAGTGAAGGGGAATGAAGGGAATGAAGGGATATTGAAGGGGAATGAAGGGGAATTGAAAGGGAATGAAGGAGAATGAAGGGGAATACAGGGAATGAAGGGAGCATGAAGGGGATTGAAGGGGAATGAAGGGAGCATGAAGGGGATTGAAGGGGAATGAAGGGAGCATGAAGGGGATTGAAGGGGAATGAAGGGATATTGAAGGGGAATGAAGGGGTATTGAAGGGGAATGAAGGGGTATTGAAGGGGAATGAAGGGGAATTGAAGGGGAATGAAGGGGAATGAAGGGAGCATTAAGGGGATTGAAGGGGAATGAAGGGGAACTGAAGGGGAATGAAGGGAATTGAAGGGGATTGAAGGGATATTGAAGGGGAATGAAGGGGTATTGAAGGGGAATGAAGGGGAATTGAAGGGAAATGAAGGGGATTGAAGGGTAATGAAGGGGAACTGAAGCGGAATGAAGGGAATTGAAGGGAGCATGAAGGGGATTGAAGGGGAATTAAAGGGGAATGAAGGGGAATTGATGGGAATTATACAAAGGAATACAAAGGAATAACAGGCAACAACAGCCCTGGTGGGCCTTACAAGGTTGCCTGTGTAGCTACTCTACTTCTATATTCTCTACAAGTCTGAGGTAAAGGATAGTAAAGTGGAAGGCTCCTCCCCACCCACCTCTCCCTCCGGCAAACGCCGGCAGGAAAAAAAGTGGTTAAAGAAACACCTGCGCAGAAGTAGTAATAAAAACTGCCCAGGAAATTTGATAGTATAGTGTGAAAAAGAAAGAAAAAGGCTATCTGTCACTATTTAAAATTCATCATTAACGAAGCGGGTAATAAGTTAGGTTAGGTTTTGTCGTCAAGTACTTATCGAGTTTAGCTTTAAAAGCTTCAATCGTATTACTGTTGACTACCTGTGCTGGGAGAGAGTTCCATACATTAACTATTCTATTGAAGAAAAAGTGTTTAGATTCTTCCGATCTGAAGGCTTTACCGATTATTTTGAATCCATTGTTTCTTGTGTTTCTTTCCCGATCAACAATTACGTAATCGCTTATATTGACGTTATCGAAACCACGAATCATTTTGAAAACTTCTATTAGGTCTCCCCGTAATCTACGTTTCTCTAAACTGAACAGATTGAGCTCCTTCAGTCGTTCCTCGTATGGCTTATTGCGCAGTCGCGGAATCATTTTTGTGGCTCGTCTTTGGACTCTCTCCAGCTTTACAATGTCTTTTCTATAGTAAGGTGACCAAAACTGAACGCAATATTCGAGATGCGGACGTACGAGGGAATTGAACAGTGTCAGGACGACTTTATCAGATTTAAACTCGAAGGTTCTGCCAATGAAACCAATTAATTTGTTAGCGGTTTTAACGGCTTCTGAGCAGTGTTTGCCTGGTTTGAGGTCGCTACTAATAGTTACACCCAGGTCTTTTTCTTCATTAACTTTAAGAAGTTCGGTACCGTTCATTGAATAGTTAGTGCGATTATTGTTACTCCCAATATGCAAAACTTTACACTTATTTAAGTTATACGTCATCTGCCACTTCTTTGACCAATTTACTAAGCGATCGAGGTCGGACTGTAGTAGCGCTTTTTCGGCAGTAGTAGTAACTCTTCCAGTTATTTTCGTGTCGTCAGCAAATTTGGATATCTTACAGGTGAGGCCTTCATCGATGTCATTTACGTAGATTACAAAAAGAACGGGGCCGAGCACTGAACCTTGCGGCACTCCACTTAGAACGTTTCGCCAGTTTGATGCTTTACCGTTAATAACGACGCGTTGTTTTCTCTCGTAGAGCCAGTCTTCGAGCCACGAGTGAATTTTACCAGTAATGCCGTGCGAAATTAATTTACTTAGAAGGTGCTTATGGGGAACTTTGTCAAACGCTTTTTGAAAGTCCAGATAAATGACGTCTACCGCTTTGGATTCGTCGAATATGTTAAATACGTCGTTGTAGAAGTCTAGTAGGTTAGTGAGGCATGAACGTTTATTACGGAAGCCATGTTGGGAGTTTTTAATGAGACTGTTCTCTTCCAAGAAGCTTACTAGTTTGTTACGCAATATGGTTTCCATTAATTTACTGACTACTGAGGTGAGGCTGATCGGTCTATAATTACATGGAAGAGACTTGTTTCCCTTCTTTTGAATGGGGGTAACATTTGCAAGTTTCCAGTCTCGAGGTACTTTACCGGAGTTTAGTGATTTATTAAAAATTATCGAGAGGGGTTTACATATTTGATTTTTGGTTTCTTTTAATACACGTGGCGCTATGCGGTCAGGCCCAGGAGTTTTGTTTACTTTAACATTATCAAGTACTTTTATTACGATATCCTCTGTAATCTCGCAATTATTTAAAAGGATGCTATTGTCTGTGACTTGCGACATCTCTATGAAACCATTTGTGTCTTCACTTGTAAAAACTGAGGCAAAATATTCATTTAATGTTTCGGCCATATCGACCTCGTTGTTAACGTGTTCCCCATTGTCTAGGCGAAGTGGACCGATGTTACTAGTTTGGACTTTTTTACGGCGAACGTAACTGTAGAATTCTTTCGGGTTCGATTTAATTTTACTGACGATAAGCGCTTCACAATTTTTTTTACTTTGTCTAATAAGTTTATTAGTTTCGCGGCGAAGTCTTTGAAATAAAATCTTATCACTTTCGAGTTGAGTTCGTTGGTATTTACGGTATGCACGTTTTTTGTTAGACAGGCCTGTTTTTATTCGATTATTCCACCATTTTGGTTTAATATTATTACCTGAACGTCTTTTACAGACTGGAATACACGATTTTACCGCATTGTTTAAGATGTGAGTGAATTTATTCCATGAATCGTTTACGTCGGTTTCACATGATAATTGGCTCCAGTCTGTTTCTGAGAGAATATTTTTAAGTCTTTCGTAATTACCTTTACTGTACACGTAAACTAATTCTTCACTAATGTTTTCATCGTAAATCTTGAGATTTATGTCAAACTTAACAATTTTATGATCGCTCGTGCTGAATTCTGGGCCAACAATGACGTTACTTATTAGCGTTTCGTTTGTTGAGAATACAAGGTCTAATATATTATCACCTCTCGTTGGTTCGTTAACATGTTGACTTAGAGCGCTTTCTAGTAAATTATCGTATAAATTTTGACCAGAGTGGGACGATACTGGATTTCCCCATGAATTTACGGGTAAGTTAAAATCTCCGAATATGACACTTTCGCTTGAATCGCTTATCTCAGTTATCTGGTCGTATAAATCTTTATCGGTGTTAGCGCTTTGGGCTGGAGGTCTATAAACAAGTCCGATAACAATTTTTCTTGAACGAATAGTTAAATTTAAAAATACTGTGTCCACGTTGTTTATTTTTCTCTTCTCGGTTAAAATTGGTCGAAGACTGGCTTTTACGTAGAGAAGAACTCCTCCACCTAACTTATTTTTTCTTTCGCAGCTAAACATCGAGTAACCGGGTAAGTTATATTCAGCTAAAAAGTCTCTGTTTTCCGTATCGAGCCATGTTTCAGTAATGCCTAAAATGTGATATTCGTCCGACGCTGCAAGGGCTTCGAGATCAAGGAATTTATTACGTATACTGCGCGCATTGATCATGCAACAACTTATGACGTTCCGCTTACGACAGCGAGAATCACTTACGATGACACGTCTGCAGGAGGCTGTGTTTCGTTTTTTTGCCTGAAAAGAGAAACTTTATTATTGAGGAGTCGGCCAAAGCGTGCGGAACCGATACCGTTCAAGTGTAGTCCGTCTCCCCGGAACAGGCTATCCTTATCGTAGAAGTCGTCCCACATGTTGATGAAGTCGACGCCTTCCTGAGAACAGAGACTTTTTAGACGATTATTCGTGCTGAAGGCTTTGTCATAGAAGGCGGCTGACGCACGGATCCTGGGGAGAATGCCTGAAATGATAATGTTATTAGTTTTTGTCTTGAACGCCTGGATCATTTTCTTGTACTTTTCCATCAGCTCCTCGGAACGGGTGTGCCGAACGTCGTTTGTGCCTGCGTGTAAAAGGAAAAGAGTACTGTCATTTGTGTTCACGGTTGCCTCCTCGCAGGCTGCCGTGATGTCGTCCAGTCGTCCACCTGGCATACACAGACGCTTCCGTGTAGCTCGTGCCCTGCCGCAGAACTCTTCCAGCTGTCCTTTCACGATTGAGTCGCCGATGAGTCTCGTCTCGTGAGCCTCCTCTTCTTCTTCTGCTTCATTCTCCTTCATTCCCCCTACAATTCCCCTTCAATGAATGAAGGGGGAATGAAGGGGGAATGAGGGGAAATGAAGGAGAATGAAGGGGGAATAAAAGGGAGAATGAAGGGGATTGAAGGGGAATGAAGGGGAATTGAAGGGGGAATGAAGGGGAATGATGGGGGAATGAAGGAAAATTGAAGGAGAATGAAGGGGAATGAAGGGGAATGAAGGGGGAATGAAGGGGAATGAAGGGGGAATGAAGGGTAATGAAGGGGAAATGGAGTGGAATGAAGGGGAATGAAGGGGGAATGAAGGGGAATGAAGGAGAATGAAGGGGGAATGAAGGGGGAATGAAGGAGAATGAAGGGGGAATGAAGGGGAATGAAGGAGAATGAAGGGGGAATGAAGGGAATTGAAGGGGAATGAAGGGAAATGAAGTGAGAATGAAGGGGAATGAAGGGGGAATGAAGGGGAAATAAAAGGGGAATGAAGGGGATTGAAGGGGAATGAAGGGGAATTGAAGGGGGAATGAAGGGGAATGAAGGAGAATTTAAGGAGAATGAAGGGGAATGAAGGGGAATAAAGGGGGAATGAAGGGGAATGAAGGGTGAATGAAGGGAATTGAAGGGGAATGAAGGGAAAGAAGGGGGAATGAAGGGGAATGAAGGCGAATGAAGGGGGAATGAAGGGGAATGAAGGCGAATGAAGGGGGAATGAAGGGAATTGAAGGGGAATGAAGGGAAATGAAGGGGGAATGAAGGGGAATGAAAGCGAATGAAAGGGGAATGAAGGGAATTAAAGGGGAATGAAGGGGAATGAAGAGGGAATGAAGGGGAATGAAGGGGGAATAGAAGGGGGAATGAATGGGATTGAAGGGGAATGAAGGGGAATTGTAGGGGGAATGAAGGAGAATGAAGGGGAATGAAGGGGAATGAAGGGGGAATGAAGGGGAATGAAGGCGAATGAAGGGGAAATGGAGGGAATTGAAGGGGAATGAAGGGGAATGAAGGGGGAATGAAGGGGAATGAAGGGGGAATAAAAGGGGGAATGAAGGGGATTGAAGGGGAATGAAGGGGAATGAAGGGGGAATGGAGGGAATTGAAGGGGAATGAAGGGGAATGAAGGGGGAATGAAGGGGAATGAAGGCGAATGAAGGGGGAATGGATGGAATTGAAGGGGAATGAAGGGGAATGAAGGGGGAATGAAGGGGAATGAAGGGGGAATAAAAGGGGGAATGAAGGGGATTGAAGGGGAATGAAGGGGAATTGAAGGGGGAATGAAGGAGAATGAAGGGGAATGAAGGGGAATGAAGGGGGAATAAAGGGGGAATGAAGGTGAATGAAGGGGGAATGAAAGGGAATGAAGGGGGAATGAAAGGGAATGAAGGGGGAATGAAGGGGAATGAAGGGGGAATGAAGGAAAATTGAAGGGGAATGAAGGGGAATGAAGGGGGAATGCAGGGAGAATGAAGGATATATATATATATATATATATATATATATATATATATATATATATATATACATATATGTATATAACTATGTGTATTATTATTATTATTATTATTATTATCTAAAAACTGTATTATTATTATTATTATTATTATTTTTTTTTAATGCATGTAAGTATGTATAAATATGTATGTATAATTATATATATTTCTCCTACTGTCTTCTTTACAGGGTCTGGCGAAAAGCGGGTACTTAATTTTGTTTTCCCTTAGCCAGTACCCTTTTAATGTATATATATATATATATATATATATATATATATATATATATATATATATATATATATATATATATATTTATAGTTTTTATACAACAACAATTAAAATAATGATAAAAAACCGTGACCTTTATAATAATAAATTCCCTTTTTCTTTTTCCTTAATAATAATAATAATAATAATAATAATAATAATAATAATAATAATAATAATAATAATAATAATAATAATAATAACAACACAATGGGCAACACACACACACACACACACACACCATAGAACCTTTCAAAACTACTACTACTAATTCTAATAATAATAATAATAAATAATAACAAATAAATAAATAATCAAATTCCTAAACTAACTACCCATTACCAACTATCGTACTTTTAGGATTCACATCACTCGAAAAATTCATGTGCATTTTTGTTCACTTACTTATATATATATATATATATATATATATATATATATATATATATATATATATATATATATATATATATTATGTGGGATCTACCTCTACCACTTTGTCACGGATAGTCACACTGTTGATCGCTGTCCCTATTGAAATCACTCAGTCATTTCTCTTGAGTCTGACATCTGCAAAATTCCGACCTATCAGATGTTCAGCAGACTTTGTTTCAATCTCAAAAACACGATCAGCATTGGCAGAGATTGGAGCCACTGTACCAGTTGAGAGGGAGATGAGGCTTGCACGGTGCTCACCTGTGTATGAGAATGGTGAGTGGTCAAACCAATTACGGAATAAGGTATAGTGTTGCCCATCAGGTGTGGTTGTGCAGGTTCGCATGTCAGTGTGTTGATCACTTGTCTGAGAATAAATGCTACACAAATCTTCAACTGCCTCACATACAGGAACAATGTTTGGCAGGACATGGATCATCTTAGCTTGAGTCCTGCTTGTGATGCCACGGCCATGCTTCAAACCTCCACGTGTCTTCAACATCCGCATCAAAACTTGTTCAATGGTCTGGTCAGTAAAATTCCCAGACCAGAACCGGTCACTCCAGCGTATTGTCCAGTAGCCAGATTCAGTATATATAGCATACTAATGTTTTTCCATGGTGGTGGGGAGCTTCTTCATCTGTGTGTGGTACAGACGGGCAGACTTTGCGTATGCTAGATGCCCACCAGAATGGAAGATGGGGATCATTGCATTGACACAAAACAAATGCATATCCCAGTCACCAGTACGTTGAAACGCAGAAACAGAAGTATTAGACGTATCATTTTGACATATGCAATCCACAGTTTTCCAATTCTTGAGCTTGCAGCCAGGCTATGTTCTAGGTCCTCCAAGACATGTGTTAGCTGAGCCACAAATGAGTCCTGTTGAAGAGTCTCGGCCTCATATTCCCTTTTAAGCAACTTTTCATGGACAGCTTTAAGATGATCCATGTTGAGTCTGGTGCAACATTCTGAGGTGGCAAGCATCTTCCCAACAAGAGAAGAGGCTGTCAGCATGTGTGCTCGGAGTGTATAGACGGGGCCTCCGAAATATACTGGCCTGGGTCTCGAGAAGTCAACGTTTAAAATTTAGGCGGGTTTTCACGTTTTCAGTGCATTGAAATGTTGCACTCTAACCCGATATTACCAAACTACCAAATAATATCAAGGAAAACTGAGCCTACCATCGTGTTCGTGATACATTGATGCATATCATGCGCGTAAAATAGTTGCACTAACACTACACCTAATATAAGATAATGGAAGAAAAATGAAACAATGCATAAACATTTTTTGTCACATTTTTTACTTAAACTCACTGTAACTCCCTTAGCTTTACTCGCATTGCATTTTGAATCACTGATTCAAAATCTGCATATTTTTCCGAGCTGCAAAGTTTTGTAATTTCTGGGCTTTAGTTTTTTGCAACTTATTTGTTGTGCCCCAAATTGTTATACAGTAGTTAATTATACTTAATACTAATGTTTCTATACACATTTTTCTTGCTGTTTTATCTAATAATCTACTAACTCTATTCACATATATTAGAGTACAGTAGAGCCCAACTTAGCGCGAGTTCATTTAGCGTGAAATGCAATTAGCGCGAGCTCTCGTTTATCAAGAAAAAATTGATTAACGCGAAAGCCTCAGTTAGCGCTAGCCGCCACTGGCGGCGATTAAAATTTTTTTTTTTTTTTTTTTTTTTTTTTTTATGGTGCGTTTTCGCGAGCAAAAATACCAAATTTGATTTATCTTGCTTCAGTTTGATCAAAACCTAAGGTAAATGAGTTGAAATAAGTGTTAGCCTCAGCTGTGCCCTTCGTCATTTTAATTGTTCCAAATGTGATTATTTATTAAAGATGAAATGAGTTAAAAGAAGTATCCATTGTCGGTGAGGAGACGCACATCATATGAAAATAGCAAATGTTACTCTAATCCTATAGGCGAGGTATTTTGTAAAATTATTTTGATTCTAATTGTGATTAATAATGCTCAATCAATAATGCTTGTCTAAAGATCAGTGGGATCTTTTTTTTACCTGTTTTTGTTTGCCCTTGGCAGTGTGGTCCATAACAATGGTGGGTCACATCAAGAAGCCTTATGGTGGATTGGTTTGGCCTGCAGTGTTATGGACTCGCTCACCATGAATATCTGGCGTTATTGGTACCTGTGCAGAGGGACAAAAATTCAGATCTTTAAGTCACTAGTGATCCCTGTCTTACTGTATGGCTGTAAGACATAGACACTGAACACTGACCTGAAGAGGCAAATTCATGTCTTTGGTAATAAATGTCTTCGCAGAATCATGGGGTATCGCTGGAATAACTGTGTCAAATCCATGATTGCATCTTGAGACTGAATCAAGGCCTATTACCAGCATAGTTCACCAATGTCTATATGGGCATGTGGCAGGGTGAAGGGGATGTGGGTTGAATGAAAAATGAATTTGGAAGTCATGTTTTGTGAGTTTGAATATCAGCAGCTCTCCAGTAAGAAAATCTACAGTTAAACATTATGAAATTGATAAGAGTAATTAATGCAACCTGAAACTATAAGACATTTGCTATAGAAATTTTGCCAGTTTGTGGCTTAATGTAGTAATCATTTTTTTTTAGCCATGAAATTTAGTCTGTCATAATCTAGACATTATCATTATCTAGGTTGCTACATAGGAACTATTAACATGGTGTCAAAACTAATTTTTTCTTTGTCTTGCAGGTTGGACTAGTGTTACAATAATGTAATTAGGATCTGCCTCTTCTTAGTTTCCTGCTGGTGGGCTCCACAGGACCTCATGACTTACAAGAGTCTATAAACCATGGCAGGTCTAGGGTCTTCATATAACTCAAGACATAATGCTTTATCCATTTCCCATATGCTACAAGGAGCATTTTTGAAAGTGCAATTAAATTCTGAATGAGTAAATATATCATGCATAACAGGCACCAACAGTTTATCAAACCTTGATTTCTCTTGGCAATGGAAACTATGGTTGCGAGCGATGAAAGAAGAGACCGTTAGGCAGGCAGGTTGAGTGAAGGCCTTGTGGGCAAGACAGGAGTCTCAATAATTCCTTGTGGATCAGATAAATGATGCTCAGTGGCAGGTGCAACTAATCCACACCAGTCCACAGGCAGGAGAGAAGTGCTGGTAAAAATATGTAACAATAATAGTATATATATAGTATATATAAAAATTATTCCCTTAAATTTATATTGCTCTAATATATATAGGCTAATAGTAAGGATATAGTAACTGACTCCAAACCTACTAATGAGATTTGACAAAAAATTATTGCAATGCAATATTATTTAAAGGCAACTTAAAGGAAATGTACATGCACATCAGTTGATAACCTCAGTGGTCTGACCTAACAGTGTGTACAAGTTTCTCAAATATTCGCAGAGACAATATTCTCTTTCATATGATGGATTAATGTATCCCTAAGCCTTGTTGGGTTGGGATGGTAGGAAACAACCTTGTATATATCGCCCACAACTCTCATCTGTGGAGTGCTCTGACCCTACAAACATGTATACAGATATTGATCATGCATTTAATATTTCTTAGATAAGCTTCATATTTTTAGAAGCAAGATTAAAAAATGCATTTTCTTTAAAGCTATGTAAACCTTCGCACAGACAGGAATGAGCTATATAAATTTGACATTAAAACTTTATAGCAGTGTCAGCATAATAGTGATGACATAAAGTTACCATGGCTGGAAGGGGAGGAGAAAGCAGTGACCATAGAAAGGTATTGATGAAGCCCTAGGTATGTCACTTTTGTTGGGTAAAGATGTGCCTTTATTTTGGGACATTATTACATCCTTCACATACTAGTACATCATGTGCCCTCATAACAAACTTATCTTCAACACTTTATATATATATATATATATATATATATATATATATATATATATATATATATATATATATTCAACGCATTCATTCCCACATTAGACCTTTCACCGTCATTCTCTCTAATACTGGCTGTTCGTTTTCTGGGTGTTGAGCTCCCATTTTTTCCAAAGCACATTTTACTGTGTGTTCTGTATATTTTGTATGTATGTTGACTGATTATCTTGGAAGTCTTGGTTCAAAGCTTTGAGTCACTTTTGCATGATTGTATCTATCGAGTTTGTTAATATTTACTTCTATTTTTATTGGAGAAATTCTACCTTAGCTTGTCAAGTTATTTTCCCTCAAGACAGCAGTGACTGGAGAGGGGGTGAGGTATCTGCAGACTGTCACTCAGGGCCACATATTGAGGGGGAGGTTCTGCTCCACTGCAAAATGAACAGTCAAATGGTTTCATGAAAGTGGGAAAAGAGAAAGCATGAGCAAACTTCTTCTCTTATCTAACATGCAAATCCTGAATACTGCCAAGATTAAAGGGGTAAAATGTTAGGTCTGTGCATGTCTCTGAACCTCCTGCGTTACACTTTAATATTCCACTCATTTCTTATAGATGATCCCTTGCCTGTTTAAACCTTGCACCTCTAAGAAATTGTGTTCTCTTTTTGGTAGGGTTGCTGATGTTTTATTTCTTTCTGTTTCTTTTTTCTAATTTCTAATTTCCTTTGTTGCATTTCATAGATGGAAGAGAATGTGTGCAC
This sequence comes from Metacarcinus magister, assembly GCA_029783475.1. NCBI lineage: Eukaryota > Metazoa > Arthropoda > Malacostraca > Decapoda > Cancridae > Metacarcinus > Metacarcinus magister. Next base: position 8,803,926 of record JAPQNM010000047.1, read on the forward strand.
TGCATGGAGGGTTGACAGAGACATGAACAGATGGCTACCCTACTAGTTCCCTTTGTTGCTTTGGATACAAACCACAAAGACACATAATAGGTGTGGGCAATATGTATTGTAAAATTTTACCTCCATTAAATTGTTTAGTCTTTGTATGTGATCTGAACTCATATTCAGTGTGTGTGTGTGTGTGTGTGTGTGTGTGTGTGTGTGTGTGTGTGTGTGTGTGTGTGTGTGTGTGTGTGTGTGTGTGTGTGTGTGTGTGTGTGTGTGTGTGTGTGTGTGTGTGTGTGTGTGTGTGTGTGTGTGTGTGGTGTGTGTGTGTGTGTGTGTGTGTGTGTGTGTGTGTGTGTGTGTGTGTGTGTGTGTGTGTGTGTGTGTGTGTGTGTGTGTGTGTGTGGTGTGTGTGTGTGTGTGTGTGTGTGTGTGTGTGTGTGTGTGTGTGTGTGTGTGTGTGTGTGTGTGTGTGGTGTGTGTGTGTGTGTGTGTGTGTGTGTTGTGTGTGTGTGTGTGTGTGTGTGTGTGTGTGTGTGTGTGTGTGTGTGTGTGTGGTGTGTGTGTGTGTGTGTGTGTGTGTGTGTGTGTGTGTGTGTGTGTGTGTGTGTGTGTGTGTGTGTGTGTGTGTGTGTGTGTGTGTGTGTGTGTGTGTGTGTGTGTGTGTGTGTGTGTGTGTGTGTGTGTGTGTGTGTGTGTGTGTGTGTGTGTGTGTGTGTGTGTGTGTGTGTGTGTGTGTGTGTGTGTGTGTGTGTGTGTGTGTGTGTGTGTGTGTGTGTGGTGTGTGTGTGTGTGTGTGTGTGTGTGTGTGTGTGTGTGTGGTGTGTGTGTGTGTGTGTGTGTGTGTGTGTGTGTGTGTGTGTGTGTGTGTGTGGTGTGTGTGTGTGTGTGTGTGTGTGTGTGTGTGTGTGTGTGTATTGCATGCGTCCATGTGTGTGCAATTCACCCATGGTCTCGAGGATTACGTGCTGGATTCATGATCGCCAGTCATTACCAACACAGGAGAACTTAGACCTTATAAATTCCGATCAATTGGTAAGGCTGTGACCTTCCACACGCCACACACCATACACCCCATCTGGATTTAGGTTATTTTAGGCACGGATGTTCGGGCTAGATGTTTTGGCCATAGGCCAGCAACTTTAAATGTTTTGGCCACTGGGGACACCCAAGGTGCCATTACATATATATATGTATGTG
>JAPQNM010000047.1:8810110-8811857 GCA_029783475.1 Metacarcinus magister
GTGTGTTAACAAGTGTAGCATTATGAGCGTAGGTAAAGGTAATAGGCCTGTAGACTACACATTAAATGACAATACCTTAGGAAGGTCATATATTTTGAGGGACTTGGGAGTTCAAGTAAGCAGTGACTTGCGCCCCAGGGAACAGTGTATTATAGCTAGAAATAGGGCCAACAAGATACTGGGATTTATTAGTAGGTGTGTGACAAATAGGAGTTCTGAGGTCATTCTGAGGTTGTATTTAGCGCTAGTTAGACCCCACCTAGATTATGCAGCTCAATTTTGCTCCCCTTATTATAGGAAGGATATAGGCTCCTTGGAGGTAGTCCAGAGAAGAATGACCAAGATGATTCAGGGGCTGAGAAATTTACCCTACAAAGATAGGTTAAAACGTCTTAGTCTCCACTCTCCAGAGAGGAGGGCAAGAGGGGATATGATTGAGGTTTTCAAATGGGTAAAAAGAGGGAAACATTGATCAGGTTTTAGAATTAAGTAGTCAGGATAGGACACGTGGAAATGGGTACAAGCTAGAAAAACATACATAGGTAGATATTGGTTCACTAACAGAGTCGTGAATGATTGGAATAGGCTGGGTAGACACGTAATAAGTACTGAGTCAATATGTAGCTTTAAAAGACGGTTGGATCAGAGTATGGATAGGGATGACAGATGGGATGGCTAAATATTGGATTATTCCAAGGGTAGGGGACAAGGAACTGCCTCGTGTAGGTCATTAACTGGCCTCTTGCAGTCTTCTCATTTCTTATGTTCTTATGTTCCTTCCTTCCATCCTTCCTTCTACCCTTCCTTCAATACTTCATTCCTTCCTTCCATCCATCCTTCCATCCTTCCTTCCATCCTGATGTTCCAATACTATTTAGATATACAATAATTACATTCATAAATTCTATAAATATACATATAAGTAACACAATACCAAGAAGAAATAAATACAATAATGGGAATAAAACATAAGTGATAAAATAATAATAATGAAAACCAGCCTATAAGAGTGAAATTATCGAATACTGAAACTATAGATCTACCATTAAAGACTGAACTACCGTCTCGAACAAGGTAATTATGCTTCGAAAATAGTTACGAAGCGTTTCAATGAATCAGTTTATTTGGCTTCACATTAATAATTATACTTCTGAACTATCGTACAACACCTCAAAGTTCTTTATATATCCACTTATTAACGTATTCATATTTAAATTACCAAAGCCGTATATAATTTGAGGAAAAGGTAATGAAAATAATTAAAGAAAATAAAGAATGGGAAATAAATAAATAAAAAGAGGAAATGAAACGAGGTGGTTAGGAAGGGACAGAAAGGGACAGAAAGAGAGAGAGAGAGAGAGAGAGAGAGAGAGAGAGAGAGAGAGAGAGAGAGGAGAGAGAGAGAGAGAGAGAGAGAGAGAGAGAGAGAGAGAGAGAGAGGGGAAGAGGGTGGGAGAGAGTTAAAGAAGGAGGAAGGGAGAGTGGGAAAGAGAGAGGGAGTAATAAGTAGGGACGGGGAGAGGGAGGGAGAGAAAAGGGGGGGGATAGAGGGAGGGAGAACGGAGGGGGATAGAGGGAGGGAGAACGGAGGGAGGAAAGACAGTGAGAATAATCTAGAAGTAAAATTAAACATGTTGAAATCAAGGTTAATCTTCCTTCACTTTGACAAAACGAAACATTTACACTAACCAATAAATAAAAAAGAATATAATAAAACGAGATATTAGACAAGACAAAAAGACAAAAA
>JAPQNM010000047.1:8811957-8816957 GCA_029783475.1 Metacarcinus magister
TAAATCTTTATATTTTTATAAAAACATGAATTTCCTCCTCATTTTCTCGAAAGCTATTAGAGATATTGGAAATATCATTGCAGCATCTGATGGACCTAATTAAACTGTACAACTGTAATTATGAATATTTGTTCTATGACTCATAATTACGCAGTAAAATAAATCTTTATATTTTTATAAAAACATGAATTTCCTCCTCATTTTCTCGAAAGCTATTAGAGATATTGGAAATATCATTGCAACATCTGATGGACCTAATTAAACTATACAACTGTAATTATGAATATTTGTTCTATGACTCATAATTACGCAGTAAATTAAGTCTTTATATTTTTATAAAAACATGAATTTCCTCCTCATTTTCTCGAAAGCTATTAGAGATATTGGAAATATCATTGCAGCATCTGATGGACCTAATTAAACTTTACAACTGTAATTATGAATATTTGTTCTATGACTCATAATTACGCAGTAAAATAAATCTTTATATTTTTATAAAAACATGAATTTCCTCCTCATTTTCTCGAAAGCTATTAGAGATATTGGAAATATCATTGCAGCATCTGATGGACCTAATTAAACTGTACAACTGTAAATATGAATATTTGTACTATGACTCATAATTACGCAGTAAAATAAATCTTTATATTTTTATAAAAACATGAATTTCCTCCTCATTTTCTCGAAAGCTATTAGAGATATTGGAAATATCATTGCAGCATCTGATGGACCTAATTAAACTGTACAACTGTAATTATGAATATTTGTACTATGACTCATAATTACGCAGTAAAATAACTCTTTATATTTTTATAAAAACATGAATTTCCCCCTCATTTTCTCGAAAGCTATTAGAGATATTGGAAATATCATTGCAGCATCTGATGGACCTAATTAAACTGTACAACTGTAATTATGAATATTTGTTCTATGACTCATAATTACGCAGTAAAATAAATCTTTATATTTTTATAATAACATGAATTTCCTCCTCATTTTCTCGAAAGCTATTAGAGATATTGGAAATATCATTGCAGCATCTGATGGACCTAATTAAACTATACAACTGTAATTATGAATATTTGTTCTATGCCTCATAATTACGCAGTAAAATAAATCTTTATATTTTTATAAAAACATGAATTTCCTCCTCATTTTCTCGAAAGCTATTAGAGATATTGGAAATATCATTGCAGCATCTGATGAACCTAATTAAACTGTACAACTGTAATTATGAATATTTTTACTATGACTCATAATTACGTAGTAAAATAAATCTTTATATTTTTATAAAAACATGAATTTCCTCCTCATTTTCTCGAAAGTTATTAGATATATTGGAAATATCATTGCAGCATCTGATGGACCTAATTAAACTGTACAACTGTAATTATGAATATTTGTTCTATGACTCATAATTACGCAGTAAAATAAATCTTTATATTTTTATAAAAACATGAATTTCCTCCTTATTTTCTCGAAAGCTATTAGAGATATTGGAAATATCATTGCAGCATCTGATGGACCTAATTAAACTGTACAACTGTAATTATGAATATTTGTTCTATGACTCATAATTACGCAGTAAAATAAATCTTTATATTTTTATAAAAACATGAATTTCCTCCTCATTTTCTCGAAAGCTATTAGAGATATTGGAAATATCATTGCAGCATCTGATGGACCTAATTAAACTGTACAACTGTAATTATGAATATTTGTACTATGACTGATAATTACGCAGTAAAATAAATCTTTATATTTTTATAAAAACATGAATTTCCTCCTCATTTTCTCGAAAGCTATTAGAGATATTGGAAATATCAGTGCAGCATCTGATGGACCTAATTAAACTGTACAACTGTAATTATGAATATTTGTTCTATGACTCATAATTACGCAGTAAAATAAATCTTTATATTTTTATAAAAACATGAATTTCCTCCTCATTTTCTCGAAAGCTATTAGAGATATTGGAAATATCATTGCAGTATCTGATGGACCTAATTAAACTGTACAATTGATATTAGGAATATTTGTTGTATGACTCATAATTACGCAGTAAAATAAATCTTTATATTTATATAAAAACATGAATTTCCTCCTCATTTTCTCGAAAGTTATTAGATATATTGGAAATATCATTGCAGCATCTGATGGACCTAATTAAACTGTACAACTGTAATTATGAATATTTGTTCTATGACTCATAATTACGCAGTAAAATAAATCTTTATATTTTTATAAAAACATGAATTTCCTCCTCATTTTCTCGAAAGCTATTAGAGATATTGGAAATATCATTGCAGCATCTGATGGACCTAATTAAACTGTACAACTGTAATTATGAATATTTGTTCTATGACTCATAATTACGCAGTAAAATAAATCTTTATATTTTTATAAAAACATGAATTTCCTCCTCATTTTCTCGAAAGCTATTAGAGATATTGGAAATATCATTGCAGCATCTGATGGACCTAATAAAACTGTACAACTGTAATTATGAATATTTGTACTATGACTCATAATTACGCAGTAAAATAAATCTATATATTTTTATAAAAACATGAATTTCCTCCTCATTTTCTCGAAAGCTATTAGAGATATTGGAAATATCATTGCAGCATCTGATGGAACTAATTAAACTGTACAACTGTAATTATGAATATTTGTTCTATGACTCATAATTACGCAGTAAAATAAATCTTTATATTTTTATAAAAACATGAATTTCCTCCTCATTTTCTCGAAAGCTATTAGAGATATTGGAAATATCATTGCAGCATCTGATTGACCTAATTAAACTGTACAACTGTAATTATGAATATTTGTTCTATGACTCATAATTACGCAGTAAAATAAATCTTTATATTTTTATAAAAACATGAATTTCCTCCTCATTTTCTCGAAAGCTATTAGAGATATTGGAAATATCATTGCAGCATCTGATGAACCTAATTAAACTGTACAACTGTAATTATGAATATTTGTACTATGACTCATAATTACGCAGTAAAATAAATCTTTATATTTTTATAAAAACATGAATTTCCTCCTCATTTTCTCGAAAGCTATTAGAGATATTGGAAATATCATTGCAGCATCTGATGGACCTAATTAAACTGTACAACTGTAATTATGAATATTTGTTCTATGACTCATAATTACGCAGTAAAATAAATCTTTATATTTTTATAAAAACATGAATTTCCTCCTCATTTTCTCGAAAGCTATTAAAGATATTGGAAATATCATTGCAGCATCTGATGGACCTAATTAAACTGTACAACTGTAATTATGAATATTTGTTCTATGACTCATAATTACGCAGTAAAATAAATCTTTATATTTTTATAAAAACATGAATTTCCTCCTCATTTTCTCGAAAGCTATTAAAGATATTGGAAATATCATTGCAGCATCTGATGGACCTAATTAAACTGTACAACTGTAATTATGAATATTTGTTCTATGACTCATAATTACGCAGTAAAATAAATCTTTATATTTTTATAAAAACATGAATTTCCTCCTCATTTTCTCGAAAGCTATTAGAGATATTGGAAATATCATTGCAGCATCTGATGGACCTAATTAAACTGTACAACTGTAAATATGAATATTTGTACTATGACTCATAATTACGCAGTAAAATAAATCTTTATATTTTTATAAAAACATGAATTTCCTCCTCATTTTCTCGAAAGCTATTAGAGATATTGGAAATATCATTGCAGCATCTGATGGACCTAATTAAACTGTACAACTGTAATTATGAATATTTGTACTATGACTTATAATTACGCAGTAAAATAACTCTTTATATTTTTATAAAAACATGAATTTCCTCCTCATTTTATCGAAAGCTATTAGAGATATTGGAAATATCATTGCAGCATCTGATGGACCTAATTAAACTGTACAACTGTAATTATGAATATTTGTTCTATAACTCATAATTACGCAGTAAAATAAATCTTTATATTTTTATAAAAACATGAATTTCCTCCTCATTTTCTCGAAAGCTATTAGAGATATTGGAAATATCATTGCAGCATCTGATGGACCTAATTAAACTGTACAACTGTAATTATGAATATTTGTTCTATGACTCATAATTACGCAGTAAAATAAATCTTTATATTTTTATAAAAACATGAATTTCCTCCTCATTTTCTCGAAAGCTATTAGAGATATTGGAAATATCATTGCAGCATCTGATGGACCTAATTAAACTGTACAACTGTAATTATGAATATTTGTACTATGACTCATAATTACGCAGTAAAATAAATCTTTATATTTTTATAAAAACATGAATTTCCTCATTTTCTCGAAAGCTATTAGAGATATTGGAAATATCATTGCAGCATCTGATGGACCTAATTAAACTGTACAACTGTAATTATGAATATTTGTTCTATGACTCATAATTACGCAGTAAAATAAATCTTTATATTTTTATAAAAACATGAATTTCCTCCTCATTTTCTCGAAAGCTATTAGAGATATTGGAAATATCATTGCAGCATCTGATGGACCTAATTAAACTGTACAACTGTAATTATGAATATTTGTTCTATGACTCATAGTTACGCAGTAAAATAAATCTTTATATTTTTATAAAAACATGAATTTCCTCCTCATTTTCTCGAAAGCTATTAGAGATATTGGAAATATCATTGCAGCATCTGATGGACCTAATTAAACTCTACAACTGTAATTATGAATATTTGTACTATGACTCATAATTACGCAGTAAAATAAATCTTTATATTTTTATAAAAACATGAATTTCCTCCTCATTTTCTCGAAAGCTATTAGAGATATTGGAAATATCATTGCAGCATCTGATGGACCTAATTAAACTGTACAACTGTAATTATGAATATTTGTACTATGACTCATAATTACGCAGTAAAATAACTCTTTATATTTTTATATAAACATGAATTTCCTCCTCATTTTCTCGAAAGTTATTAGAGATATTGGAAATA
>JAPQNM010000047.1:8826957-8829457 GCA_029783475.1 Metacarcinus magister
CTCTCTCTCTCTCTCTCTCTCTCTCTCTCTCTCTCTCTCTCTCTCTCTCTCTCTCTCTCTCTCTCTCTCTCTCTCTCTCTCTCTCTCATACAAACATCTTTTATTATTCTTTTTTTTCCTCACTTCTTTCTCTCTAATTTCCTTCTCTCTCATCCTAGCTTCCCTCCATCATCTACCTCCCTTCCCTCCATCATCACCATTCATTCCTTCCACCTCAAACTATTAAAATCTCCCATTCCATCTTTCCACTCCTTTCCTTACCCTCCTTTCCTCACCCATTCCCTCACCCCATTCCGAAAACTTAAGCACCCATTTTATAACTCAGCAAAATACAATTCCCCTTCTACATTCACAGAACAAGAGACGGACAGAAGGCGTGGTGACGGTGGCAAAGTGGTTGGTAGGTGTTGCATTTACGGGTTCGACTCCACCCTTGCTTCCCTATAATTTGGGTTACCTGTACCGCTCACCTTCCTCGTTCATTACAGTGTGTACAGCTACAGTAAATAATGGGAAAAATATTCATAATTTTTTTTTTTTTTTCAGAGCTATTTCTCATATTTGAGGAGTATCGGTATCATGAACAATATTTACTTCCTATAGATGAAACAAAAGTAAATATTCACTAAAACTAAAATTGTAAGGCAGTAATGGGCTTCCTCTTTTGATTGGTGTATAAGGAACATTTGATTTTTTTTTCAATAATATTAGTGGAACATTAACTGCAAGATAATGATTTTTGTATTTTTTAAAATGAAATATTTCTGCTTTTAGAAATCAAAGTTTTAAGTGAAATGATATGAAGTTTTGCTATAAGTATTACATTAGAGTTAAGCAAAACATTACAAAATCATCTAAATCCGTTATCACATGAAAAATTACGTTCTGTAACTAAGACAAACTAGAAACAAATTCGAAAAAGCTCGATAAAATTGTTGAAGTTCAGATACATTTTTACAAACCCTCTTAGCAGTTAGAACAATTATAAAAATATTCGTGGAAGTTAAGAAAAATCAGTGTTCGTTACGTGGTGTTGCTAGGAGTGTGTAGGAAGTAACCTCATGTGTTAATAGTGGAGCTTAACAGTGCACTAAAGTTACTACATTAGATTATTTAATGAAAATAATCAACGTCCTAAGGCATTTGTACCGATGAGAGTAGAGTGGTGAAGTATTTTTGTGGTGGTAAAGATTGCGAGGTGAGAGAGAGAGAGAGAGAGAGGACGGTGAGTAAGAAGAAAAGAGACAAGACAAGAGACAGGATCAGAGAGGCAGACAAGACAAGGCAACACTATATAACCACCATCAACAATCTTCACGAACACCATCACCTCACGTAACTCTTTCTCTAATCATGATCATTTCTCGCCCATTTTTCTTTTTCCTTTCTTTCTTTTTCCTTCTTACATCCGTCCCTCCATCCCTCCGTCCGTCCGTCCGTATTTTGTCATCCCAGCCCCCAACCTGTCGTCACCTCAGTCGTCTCATTACCCACCAACACGACTAGAACCTTTCAACCCCAACGCGACCTTCCTCCACACACACCGACATACACACACCCCTCCAAACACCCATACACACCTCACCCCATCCATACACCCCCAAAAAACACGTCAAACACAGTCAAATCACACCAAACCAACCATCAAAATAGACAGAACCAAACCCGTGACTTTCCTTCCTACCTTCCATCCTCTGACATTCCTCTACCTTGCACCTTCCTTATCAGTGAATCTCCCTCGCCCACCAGCCAATCACAACGCTGCTCTTACCGCCTCCTGCGTTGCCATTGGTTGATTAATATTTATCCTAGGGTCAACACGACACTCCACGGCGCCCATTGTATCTAGGATGAAGACTGGCTCGTTGGGTTCAGTTGATCCTCTAAATATTTGATGAAAACGCATTGAGAGAGAATCCGGACTGCTTTTTGGGGCTAAAACGAGTGAACTAATGAATGTTATTTGAGCAGTTAAAGCCGTGTACTCCTGCCTGCTTACCTGTTATGTACCTGGGGATAGAGGCGAGGTAAGGTAAGGTAGGTAGGTAGGTTAGAGGGAGGGAAGGGTAACAGGAGGGGAAGGGATAAGGATTGGAAAGACAGGAGGGAGGGAGAGAGGGAGAGAGAGGGAGGAAAATTATAATTGTTTTTATTATATTATCAAGTTAAAATGAGAATGTCTGTTAATACGTCTATCAAAATGTAACTAAATTATAACAGTAAGAAAAGATGAAGTGAGGAATAAAATGAATATGTAAAGAATGAGAGAGGTAAAGGGAGAGAGGACATTGAATTAAGAAATAACTAAGAAAGTGAAAGAAAAAAAAATTGAATATGAGAGTAATGGAGGGAGGAAGAGAAAGACAGAGAGAGAGAGGGAGAGAGAGAGAGAGAACAATAAATGACAGAATAACTAAGAAACAGTGAAAAAAGTGAATGCGAGAGTAATAGAGAGAGGGAGAGGAGAGGAGAGAGAAGAGAGAGGGAAGGAGGGATGGAG
>JAPQNM010000047.1:8839457-8844457 GCA_029783475.1 Metacarcinus magister
GGTGGTGGTGGTGGTGGTGAAATGGTGTTGATGAAATGTTAGTCCTCGTCTCTCTCTGCTGTTGTTTTTTTTCTCTCTCTACATCGTCTCTCTCTCTATCTCTACTTCTCTCTTCTCTCTCTCTCTCTTCTCTCTCTCTCTCTCTCTCTCTCTCTCTCTCTTTCTCTCTCTCTCCGCCCGTCAATAATTAGATTAGCAACAACGAAAATACATAAACATAATTTCGAAAAAACTTTGAAATTACCTTGTGACATATCAATCCAACAAACTCTTACATCTGAATAACAAATAAATAATAAAAATAACTATAATGAACAACAACAATTTTCACGATCATATTTTTTTTTCCATTTCCATTTTCCACTCAACGCAAAAAAAGAAAAAAAACGGAAAACCAGACAACATACAAACACACATACTTAAACGCCTCTCTATCTCAGCATTTATCGCCACGCGTGAGTTTGTGTGTGTGAGGGTGTGTCGGGGTGTGTGTGGTGTGTGTGGGCGTGCAGGCGTGTCTCCCACTTTAAGGCGTGGGTGGTGGAGGTGATGACGATAACATTGCGTGGGCGTGCGTAGCTGTAACCTTCAATTTAAGTCTTTTTATGTGTTTATATTAATGGGGAGGGGAGGGAAGGGGAGTAAAAGGAAGGGGGTTAAGAGGGGAAATTACTGGGGGAGGATGAGAGGAAGAAGAGGAAAGATAGGTGAGGGGAGGGATAGAATTGGGAGGAGAGATAGATAGGAAAAGGAGGATAGGTTGGAGAGAAAGGGGATAGAGAGATTGATAGGTAGGAGAAAGGGGAAATTTGTAGGAGGGGAAGGGAAAGATAGGTTGGGGAAGGGGAAAGATGTGAGGGAGGGTTATAGGGGGAGGGGAGCAGTTGTCGGTACATTGGTGGTGGTGGTGGTGGTGGTGGTGGTGGTGGTGGTGGTGGTGGTGGTGGTGGTGGTGGTGGTGGTGGTGGTGGTGGTGGTAGGTAGGGAAGGAATATCGGGGTGAAATTTAATAGTTAATATGCATGTGTATTACTTTTACTTCTGTATTGTCTGTTAGATCAGATCGTCAGTCCGAGAGATTTACAGACGAAGGCGTGGAGAGATGATGATAATGATGATGATGATGATGATGATGATGATGATAATGATGAGGTGAGTCAATTGATTATATATTATCACTCCTGTAGCAAGCGAATACGTCAAACACACTCATTCTCTCTCTCTCTCTCTCTCTCTCTCTCTCTCTCTCTCTCTCTCTCTCTCTCTCTCTCTCTCTCTCTCTCTCTCTCTCTCTCTCTCTCTCTCTCTCTCTCTCTCTCTCTCTCTCTAACGAAGGAATAATACCAGACCGTGAAAAAGGCGCAAAAGAAGAAAGGAGGAAGACAGGAAGGAAGAAAGAATATGAAAAATAACGATGGTAGAGAGGAAATGACATAACGAAGAGCGAGCAAACAGGAGGAGGAGGAGGAGGAGGAGGAGGAGGAGGAGGAGGAGGAGGAGGAGGAGGAGGAGGGGGCTGCCTTGGAGTAATCAACAGCTCATTTATCAAAAGGCAAAAACAGTCATTCTCCCACTAAGAGTTTGTCTGGTTACTACTTAGATTCGTGTTCACTTGCGGTTGTATATCACTCCACTACTGCAGGTGAGACGCGACAGGTGATATAGGAGGTGGATAAGGTGGTGGTGGGTGACCATAATGATGATTTATTAACATATCAAAAGACAGTTATTCTTCATTAATACCTTTTTTTTTCATATATCTGTGTGATCCAGTGATTTTAGATTTTTTTTTCCCTCGTGTTTTCAGAGATTATTGATTATCTATTTGTGTATTTTGTGTGTGTTTTTTATCTATTTACTTGTGTGTTTGTCTGTGTGTGTGTGTGTGTGTGTGTGTGTGTGTGTGTGTGTGTGTGTGTGTGTGTGTGTGTGTGTGTGTGTGTGTGTGTCTGTGGTTGTGTTTCCTTCAGTGTGGGTGAGGCTTAGTCAGGTGGAAGTAAAGGGAGGAGGTGAAGGGGGCCTCTCTCTAAAGGGCAGCTCGGTAGGGTAGGCCTAATTGCGTGTCACATCCCCCCATTTGTCATAACCTCAGCGAGACACACCCTCTCTCCTCCCTCCTGCCTTTCCCCCTCCTCCTCCTCCTTTTCCTTATCCTCTTCCTCTTCCTCCTCCCACTACCTGGTCCCCTTTCCTTATAGTTTTTGCTATTCTTCGCATTCCTCTTCCTCCTCCTCCTCCTTCTTTCAGGGTTTCAATATTGACTTTCTGGTTTGCTTCATTTTCCTTCTAATTTATCATTGATTTTATGCATTATTGTCTTATTTCTTGTTCTGTCGCCCTGTCTATGTCTGCGTCTATCTTGTGGTGGTGATGAAAGAGAAACATTTGAAGAGTGAAGTGTTTATGAAGTATGAATCGATTGTTCAGCTTCGCCCACCAATAAGATGACGAGAATAGTGAAGTGAAGTTAATCAGTGCATAATTGTGTATAAGCGACATGACAAAGAATATTTCATCTGATACTAAAAGATAATTACTAATGACAACTTCACCATGCTTCTGATCTTTCAATTAGAGACCGTCTTTCACAGCGGCAACAACTGATTTTAAAAAGTTTCCCTAAGAATAAACAACTAAAACTCAAATCTATATAAGACACAAGATAAATTAAATATCTACGTATGTCTTGCGCAGTTTATTCTACTTTGAGTCAAACTTTAAAATAACCTTGAAGAAAAAGACAAAAATCAGCGCTATATTCCTTCAAGTGGTGTATGGAGCATTTCCAAAATCCTCCTTCGACTGGTTAACTTTCTTGAGGCCACCGTTACCAGGGGAGTTAATGCACGGACTGGACAAGTGAAGGTGAGGGCAAAACAATCCTGGAAGTTGTTATGTTTATGTTAGAGTCTTTTGGATAGGAAGAGGGAGTAGAAAGGTGGTTGTGACGGATTGGTTGGTTGGTTGGCTTCCGGTGGACCGCAACACACCCCAGCACACCAGGACAAGACTCGACAAACCCCAACACACCCCAACACACACCGACAAAACCCCAACACACCCCAACAAACCCCGACAAACCCCAAACTATTCCCGACACACCCCGACAAAACCCCGACGAACCCCAACACACCCCAATAAACACCCCGACACACCCCGGCTTAGCTAGTAATGGCGTGAAGCTCCACCGCCTTTAACGTGGCCGAAACTTGTTATTACTTGTTATTATTTGTTATTATTTGTCCTGCCTAATGGCCGACGCGCCGCTAATTTACGATAACATGCATTTCCGACGCTTGCCCGACCACCGCCCTAATCCCCCCCCCCTCCACCCCCCCACCCTCACCTACATCATCACCCCCCCCCCATCACCATCTCTACCCCCCATGATACCGGTCACACTTCCGTCAAAATCGCAAACCATCACCGCTACTGTTAACCTTCACACACACACACACACACACACACACACACACACACACACACACACACACACACACACACACACACACACACACACACACACACACACACACACACACACACACACACACACACACACATGACACGAGGTATACAATCATCTTATTCATATATGTCCAACGTGAAAAATAAACTTTGTATGAATAATGAATGCTTTTGTTGCATCCAATGTGCGTATTACGACTGTGTGTGTGTGTGTGTGTGTGTGTGTGTGTGTGTGTGTGTGTGTGTGTGTGTGTGTGTGTGTGTGTGTGTGTGTGTGTGTGTGTGTGTGTGTTTGAGAGAGAGAGAGAGAGAGAGAGAGAGAGAGAGAGAGAGAGAGAGAGAGAGAGAGAGAGAGAGAGAGAGAGAGAGAGAGAGAGAGAGAGAGAGGAGAGAGAGAGAGAGAGAGAGAGAGAGAGAGAGAGGAGAGATGAGAGAGAGAGAGAGAGAGAGAGAGAGAGAGAGAGAGAGAGAAGAGAAGAGGAGTAGAGAGACTTCATTCCTCAATAATTCCCCCTCCGTCTTCCTCCTCCTCCTCCTCCTCCTCCTCCTCCTCCTCCTCCTCCTCCTCCTCCTCCTCCTCCTCCCCTGCAGGCAGACTGGGAGGTCACCAACTACTAATTATGTAATTGTGGTGACTGACGGTAAAGTGGCGAGGGTACAAAATATGGTGATAGTGGTGAGAGCAGCCGTGGTGACAGTGGTGGTGGTGGTGGTGATGGTAATGGTGGTGGTGGTGGTGGTGGTGGTGGTGGTGGTGGTGGTGGTGGTTGGTGGTGGTGGTGGTGGTGGTGGTGGTGGTGGTGGTGGTGGTGGTGGTGATGGTGGTGGTGGTGGTGGTGATCATCATTATTATTATTATTATTATTATTATCATTATTGCTATTATTATTATTATTATTATTATTATTATTATTATTATTGTTTTTATATTTACTTTTGTTGCGTTTAATGTAAAAAAAAAAAGAACAATAATAACAGATAATCAATTGAACACAAGCGTTAAAAACAACACAAACACAACAACACCACATAAAATTAAAATATTTCATCACCACCACCACCACCACCACCACCACCACCATCAACACCACAAACACGTGGAGGCCATCACCACCCCATCAACACACCACTACCAGTCACTCCCTTTCCATCACACAGTCCTTAACAGTCCCATCACCACCACCATCACCACCACCACCAACACCACCACCACTCACCAACACTCACCTGAAGCAATCACTCACCTTACCTCTACACCCTTCTACCCATCATCTTCTACCCTTCACCACAACACACACACACACACACACACACACACACACACACACACACACACACACACACACACAGAACGAAGGAGGAGGAGGAAACAGAGGTAGTGAAGAGTAAGGGAAGTGAGAGTATGAGAGAATGAGAGACGAAGGAAGGGAAGGGAAGGGAAGGGAAGGGAAGGGAAGGGAAGGGAAGGGAGCCCCGTAACACTAGAAGGGGTAGGTTCATTTAGGTTACTGGTGAAGCTCATTTCAATATGG
>JAPQNM010000047.1:8851957-8854457 GCA_029783475.1 Metacarcinus magister
TCTCTCTCTCTCTCTCTCTCTCTCTCTCTCTCTCTCTCTCTCTCTCTCTCTCTCTCTCTCTCACGCATATTTCTTCAATTTCTTTCTAAATCGTCTTCTTCCTTCCTCTCTGTTTCTCTTTTTTTTAATTTTTTTATTTAATTCATTTGTTTATTACTTCCTATTCACGCTTCACAAATTTTCTTTTTTTCATCCTTGTAGTAAAGAATAAAGAAAATGTTTTGTTTTATTTTCTCTTTTTCTTCTTTTTCTTAATTACTTACTTATTCTGTCTTTGGTTTTCCTATATCACAGCAAGGACTCGTAATGGCTGATGATGATGATGATGATGATGATGATGATGATGATGATGATGATGATGATGATGATGATGATGATGATGATGATGATGATGATGATGATGATGATGATGATGATGATGATGATGATGATGA
Source organism: Metacarcinus magister (assembly GCA_029783475.1). NCBI lineage: Eukaryota > Metazoa > Arthropoda > Malacostraca > Decapoda > Cancridae > Metacarcinus > Metacarcinus magister. Next base: position 8,852,392 of record JAPQNM010000047.1, read on the forward strand.
ACAACAAGAGGAGAAAGAGCAGATGGAGAAAGAGGAGGAGGAGGAGGAAGAGGAGGAGGAAGAGAAGGAAAAAAATAGCAAAAACAAAAGATAAGAAAATATATATAGAAGACCAAACTAGAAATTAAAGAAAGAAAACAATGTGAAAAAAGAGAAAACAAGGAAATGAAAAGAATATTTAATCAGATAATTTTCCTGGGAACTGGAATACGACACGGAAATATTTTCATAAACTATACTTTTTTTCTATCTATTCATTTTTTTTTATTTGATTTTTTGCCGACATTCTTATGCATAAAAAAATGAAAAGAAAGTTATGAGACGAATGAAAATAAGTGAGGAATAAATACTCTCTCTCTCTCTCTCTCTCTCTCTCTCTCTCTCTCTCTCTCTCTCTCTCTCTCTCTCTCTCTCTCTCTCTCTCTCTCTCTCTCAATCCCAGTCTGTCGGCCAAATCTTCATCTATCATTTATAGCTCCTACCTTCTTCACCCCCTCCCCCTCCCTCCCCCCTCCTCCTACCTACCCCCTCCCCCCCCTCCAACCCGCAGCATCACCTTTACTGTTGGCAATAAAGATCTTATCCCACACCTCTCCCTCCACCCAATTAGCATGGGGTTCAGGTAAGAGATTTCGTCACCCTTAGAAAACGAACCTCTCTCTCTCTCTCTTTCTCTCTTTCTTTCTTTTTTTCTCTCTCTTTTTCTTTCTCTCTTTCTACACACACATATAAACACATATACAAACACACTTTTAATTGAATCTATGCACGAGTATCAAGTTCGGTTTAGTTCGGGTTCAGTTCGGGTTCGGTTCCGGTTCCGTTCATCCGTCCGAGAAGTCACGTAGTTTTTGGACACGCTAACTCGGCTCACGCAAGACTTAGGAACTTGAAGACAAACTTGAGCTAAGAAGCCAAACTTGAGTGAGCCTTGCGTCTAACATGTCTCTAGTCTCGCAAAGGTGAAGGTGTTTAAAGAAAAGTGGAAATAAAAAGCTCTTCAAAACACCCTCAATAAGTCCCGCTAGGTGAATGAAGTCCCAGGTGTGTGTTAATTAGAAAGGTAAGACTACACACCTGTTAAAGGAAAAATAACCTATATAAATTGCATGTCTTGTTTGTTGTGAAGTTGATTAATGAGTGAATGCAGGTGAAGGTTAAAGGTAGACTCATTATAACGCAAGGAAATCATGATGTATAACGAACTCAATGAAAGCATCTGTTAACGAAGTGAGGGATTACCGAGAGGAGATTAGTAGTGGGAGTTACCGACAGGAAGTTGTGAATATACCTTGTCAGTATATTATGACAAAACACGTCTTTTTCTTATTAAACTACCCGATGGCATGCAAGTATAACGAACGAGAGAGATAGATAGAGAGAGAAAGAAAAAGACAGAGCGAGAGAGAGAGAGAGAGAGTGTGAGAGAGAAAAAAAGAATAGGACAAAATTAAGATGTCGACTGAGAAGCACACACCCACCCACAACAGGAAGTCAAAATAAAATAAAAGATAAATAAAACGCCAGAGGAACACATAAATTACCAGGAAAGTACTCATTAACGTAATTATTTCAGTCATACCATCACACTGACCTCGTGAGTATACGATAAACTGTCTCCAGAAGATAAATAAACGAGACAGAAAGAGAGATAAACAGACAGGAACATAGAATAAAAAAAAAATAAATAAAATAACAAATGAAAGACGAAGAGCGCAAGCAGATGGTGGAGGCGCCAGGTACAAGGAGGAATTACAGGTAGAGAAGGTGAAGGAGGGAGGGAGGGAGAGAAGGAGGAGGGAGGTAAAGGGGGGTGGGGGGTGGTAGGATTAGATCAGTGTGTGTAATAAATGGGTGTGATAAGACGTTTGGTGGTCAGGAAGGAAGGAAAGAAAGAAGGCACAGGTAGAAGCAGAGTGTCTGTCTGTCTGTCTGTCTCTCTCTCTCTCTCTCTCTCTCTCTCTCTCTCTCTCTCTCTCTCTCTCTCTCTCTCTCTCTCTCTCTCTCTCTCTCTCTCGGTACATTAAGAAGCAATAGACGTGATTGAATAAAGAAAAAAAGGGTTT
>JAPQNM010000047.1:8872835-8885335 GCA_029783475.1 Metacarcinus magister
CCTTTCCATCCATCTACCTTTCCTACCCTTCCTTCCACCTTTTTGTTTATCTACCTTTCCTACCTTTCCTACCTTCCTTCCTCCCACCTTTGGCTTTAGAATAGAAACACACAAGATCACATATAACCAGATTTATTAACAAGGACAGCTACAGTTTTCTCCACAATATTCTAACAACGACCTTTGTTCTTGAAATCGCCACCATGATAATTTACAATATTAAAGAGAGAGAGAGAGAGAGAGAGAGAGAGAGAGAGAGAGAGAGAGAGAGAGAGAGAGAGAGAGAGAGAGAGAGAGAGAGAGAGAGAGAGAGAGAGAGAGAGAGAGAGAGAGAGAGAGAGAGAGAGAGAGAGAGAGAGCGAGAGAGAGAGAGAGAGAGAGAGACGGACAGATAGACAGACATCTTCATGACCTCTGACTGGTCATTTTTGGGGGTCACCAGGTCAATTTCACGGGTACGAGGTGGAGGAGGAGGAGGAGGAGGAGGAGGAGGAGGAGGAGGAGGAGGAGGAGGAGGAGGAGGAGGAGGAGGAGGAGGAGGAGGACTTTCAGAAAGGGAGGGGAAGCGCACTCTATACTAACTGGAGAGATAGAGAGAGAGAAGGAGACAAGATGGAGAGATAAGAATAATAAGACGAGATGAAGAAAACGAAGAAAATAAAAGAAAATACAGTAAAAAGGCAAACATAGGAAGAGATAGAGCGAGAGAGAGAGAGAGAGAGAGAGAGAGAGAGAGAGAGAGAGAGAGAGAGAGAGAGAGAGAGAGAGAGAGAGAGAGAGAAAGCATGTCAGCTGCCCCGACTGGACCACTAGCTTTATGGAAGTCTACACTCTCATTTTCTCTCATTAATTTACTTTTTTTCTTTTATACATTACTCCTCCTCCTCCTCCCGCATTGGCTGATGGAAAGAAGAGAGAGAGAGAGAGAGAGAGAGAGAGAGAGAGAGAGAGAGAGAGAGAGAGAGAGAGAGAGAGAGAGAGAGAGAGAGAGAGAGAGAGAGAGAGAGAGAGAGAGAGAGAGAGAGAGATCGCTCTATAAACTATAAAAATCTTAACCCTCCGCAAATCTTACATTATGTGACTAAATTACAAATATATACGTAAAAAAAGATTCTGTACCGGTCCAGGTTTGACTGGTTACTGGGTTTAGAGAGAGAGAGAGAGAGAGAAAGAGAGAAAGAGAGAGAGAGAGAGAGAGAGAGAGAGAGAGAGAGAGAGAGAGAGAGAGAGAGAGAGAGAGAGAGAGAGAGAGAGAGAGAGAGAGACTAACTATACCAAAAGATGCACCATCTCGTTTAGCAAAGTGATAACGACTCGGCTTTAATCACCAGGAAGGAGTCGTAACGAGAGGTCATCGTGGTCGCCGCCACCATCACCACCACTCGCTGCCGCCAGTCGGAAGGGAAACAGGCAACGAAAGGCAAGGGAAACATAAAGAACAGACGATTCTTTGGCTAATTTCACACTGATGATTGTCTTGTCATCTGTCTCTTGAAGGGTTGCAGAGGAAGTGTAAGTGGATAGGTGGATAGATATTGATAGATCCATAGACAGATAGATATAAAGAAAGATAGACGCATAAGTGGATTGGAAAAATGTAATGAAAAAGTCTAAAGAAGTTGGAGCCAAGACGGAGATAGAGAGAGCAGGTGGACTAGAGTGAGGGACAGAAGGGCCTAAGTGGAGGCCGCCTTCCAGGGTGCCCCAGACCCCCCCGCCCCCTGCGGCGTCCCCCACCACACTGTAGCCGCGCAACGCACCGGGACCCGGCGAGGGGGCGTGCGTCCCCTCGGGGGCGCTGGCCGAAGGGGGTGGGAGGCGCCGTCTGGGCGACCACACGGGAGGAAGAGTGAACTTATCAACCAAAATTGTACGTAACTCGAGACATGGATGTGCCAACTAAAATATAGCACCATTACAGAGATGACAGAGGAAGTCACAGTATAAAACCCACATTTATAGCAATGGATGAACCAAAAAAAGAAAAAAAAATCAGTTTTACAAATACACAAAATAAATGAACACTGACTCTTGGATACCAACTCGTTGGTATGCAAAAACGATTCACAAAGAATCCTGAGAACATTAATGCAGCTCTAAGTTGTTCAGCGTTAAGACGGCTCACAGCACCTCGGCCACGGGCGCGAGTCTGTCCGGCGCCTCGGCCACTGTCACTAGGGCGCGGCGCTGCAGCGGCCTGGGGGCGGCCACCTGCCACGGTGAAGTTTCTGGGGCCTGCACCCATAGGGCGGGAACCCCAGAGGCCTAGCAGAGCCAGGGTGGGTAGCGTCCGGGAGGGGGGGAGCGGGGCGCACGACACAGCAAGCAGCGAGTGACCTCAGGGCCGCCGGAGCCGGGCCATGTACACGCGGGCCACACTGGCCGCTCTAACACCACTACGTATAAATAAGACGTGAAACATTGGCACATTTATACATTTATACAGCGGGGGAGAGGTCTGGGGGGCGTCCGTGGGCACACCGCCGCAGGGAACACGAGTGACGAAGTCATCACGTCGTCTCTGTCGCCGCGCCCTCCGGCGGGTGCTGGTGATGGGCCTCGTTGAGGGAGTGGGTGTTGCGCTTGCGGCGCGAGCTGAACACTTTGTTGCAGCCGCTCACGGTGCATCGGAACATTTCGGCGGCGTGCGCTTCGTCGTAGTGACTCTTGAGACCCACCCCGTCCTCGAAGGTCTTGTGACAAAACTTACAGGGCATGTTACCCTCACGATCTGGCGAGGGCAGGTCGTCTTCGAGGTTGTACACCCACTCATTCTCCACCTCTTCATCTGCGAGACTGCCGGTGGAGGAAGAGGAGGATGTGGTGGTGGTGGTGGTAGTGATGGTTGTGGTGGGGACAGATGACTCCAATAGCTGCGGAGGAGGCGTGGAGGCCTCACCGGCGGGAGGCTCTGAGATGGAAGTGGTAGTGATGGTGGTAGGAGTGGTGGACTGGGGTGAGGGGGTGTTGGAGCGGTCTTTCCTTTCTGTTCCGGGCAGGTTATTGTTCGCCGCGAAGTGAGGGAGAAGATTAGGGAGGAAGAAGTGAGGCGGCGGGTGGTTGGCGGGCGAAAGACCACCTCCTCCGCTGCCATTACTCCCGTTGCCGTCTCCACCACCACCACCGGGGCCACGGTCACCATTAAACAACGACTCCGCTAAAGAAGTCGGGATGTGGGCCTTCAGAGCCTCAAGGCCAAGCGGGAGGCCACTCGGGTCGGAGTAAAGACGTGCCAGCAGCTCGGGGTTGAGGGCAGGGTTGAAGGGGAGGCCGGGGAAAGTGAGCGACGGGAAGCCTGGGCCGTCCGCCGAGGTGGAGAGCAATTTCCGGTGGAGGTTGAGGTTGGAGGAGTGCCTGTCCCGACTCCTCTTGGAGGGGAAGGCGGCGTTGCATCCCTCCACCGTGCACTTGTGCATCAGCTTGAGGTGCACATTCTGGTAGTGCGTTTTCACCCCGAAGTGATTCTGGAATATCTTGCCGCACGCGATGCAGCGACGAGGGTTCTCCTTGTCGATGGGGATATTGAGGCTGCTCAGAAACCCACCCTCGCCATACTGAAACGCCCCGTCGGAGTCCTCGGAGGGCGAATCTGGGTTCGAGTCCCTCTCGCTGTCTCGGTCACTCGGCCTGGGACTCGAAGAGCTGACGCCGTTGCCCGAAGGCGCCATCTGGAGGCCGAGTGACGCCGACGCGTTTGGGGGCAACGCGCCAGCAAGGTGAGCGAAGTGGCCCCTGGAGAGGTCCTCCAGGTGCCGCAGCGCATTGGAAGTGTCTACTGCCTCGTCGAAACTGCTCGACGATACTTTGCGTATACTTCCATCCGAGTCTTTGTCGTTTTTTGATTTATCGCCTGAGTGGTGAGAAGAACCCTGCTTCACAGTGTCATCAGTGTCGTCATCATCATCACTCATAGCATCCAACTCCTTGTCTTCGTTTTTATCATCCTCAGAATCTTTTGCATCTATGTCGTCCAGGTCATCGTCGTTATCATCGTCGTCGTCGTCGTCGGTTGAGATCAAAATCATCGTCCTCCAGTCTGAAGGCGAACTTGGTAGGGTTTTGACTCTTCCGTTTTCTTTTGTTTGCAGAAGGTGAGGCGGCCATACCTTCACCCTTCATACTATGGGCGTCCACACTCATGCTGTCGTCGTCCACGTCGGCGTCCAGATTGTTATTGCTGTGGTAATCGTCGTCACTTCGCCCACGCTTCTGATCACTGTTTTCTGCATGCATTCTGTCTATAATACAACCCTCATCTCCCATCAGACCGCTGGGGTGGAAGCAGCCGTAGTCGCCCCGCCAGAGGCCCTCTTCGCGGCTCCTCATGGTCAGATCCAACGAGCTCTTCCCCATTGCCTGCTGCATCTCCAGCGTGCGGCGCTGCAATTCCAACGCCTGTTTGTGCAGGTCCTCGGTGGCCGAGGCCGACGGCGGAATGAAGGGCAGCCCAGTCAGAGGATTGATGCCGCCGAATTGCCCAGGGAAGGAGCCAAGTGGAGGGAAACCGGCGGGCGGCTGGAAGCTCTGGGCGGTTAGATGTGGAGGGACCACCGGGTGCGCCCCGCTGGTGCGGCCATCGTGCGGGGATATCTTGCGGCGCACGTGTGGCGTGTGTAACTTGGGGTTGGGGTTGGCAGAGTGTCGGTTGCGGGAGCGTCTTGAACTGAACATCATGTTGCAGCCTTCCACAGTACACTTGTGCATCTCCCGGAGGTGAACTGCTGAAAAGTGTATTTTTAGGGCACCCTTGTCACAGAATGTCTTGAGGCAGACGTTACACTGTACCCGCTTCTTGCCCGTCACGGGGTTGATGAGTGATGTGCCAAGGTTGATGGGATTCCAGGATCTTTTTCCCGGAGTGTTGGAGCCACACCCAGGGGAGTGTGGTCGAGGAGGCATGTGGAGGGTGGTTGGCGTGCAGCTGGTGGCCACAGTGGTGGATGTTGTGGATAAATTAAGGGCAGTGGTTGAAGCAGAAAAGGATAGTTCATCGTCGTCGCTAGTATAGTCGGTGGGCGGGTCACTGTTGATGGAAACAGGCGTCGGTGGAGGCGGCTGTGAGGCAGATGCAGCCAAGGGCGTGACTGTGCCGCTGCTGCAATTCACTTGCACACCACCTCCGCCGCTACTGGCTGGGCTAGTCACGCCGCCTCCTCTTCCTCCATGGCATAGGGAGGGCTCCCCCCTTCCTGCCGGGCTTGGACTCTGTCGCTCCTTCCGAATGTCAAAGGGCTGCATGTTCTGCAGCCGATTGAGCGGGGAGCCGCCGATAGGGCTGGTGGGGGAGCCGAAGCTGTTGGGGAGGGAGCCATTTGGGGAGATGTTGGGCAGCGAGACGGGCGGTACGGGCAGACGCAGCATGGAGAGCGCGGAGGAGGCCAGCTGCGGGTTTGCCAGCAGGGACGAGGCTAGCGAAGGATTGGCTACAGCCAACAAGTTGGAGGCGAGGGATGAAGCGGAGAGAGGTGGCGGTGCGGGGGGCGGCGGCCGCAGCAGGGAGCTGGGATCCCCTCGCATAAAGGGACTGAATAACATGTTAGTTCTCTCCAAAAACTTCTTGATTTCTGGATCCATCTTGCCCAAATCGGGCTGGTGAGGATGGTGGGGCGGCAGGTGGTGGTGGGACGGCTGGGACCGTGGAGGTTCCTCCCGCTGGCTCTCTTCTCGCCGCAGCTCGTCCCTAAAGTCCCTGATGGGGTCCCTCTCCCTAAGGTCCCGAAGGTCCCTATGCGTGTCTCGATGCAGATCACGGAGAGGGTCTCGGAGATGGTCTCGATGTGTGTCGCGATGAAGGTCCCTCAGAGACTCCCTGTGTGGGGGTTCCCTGTCCCTCAGAGGGTCACGGTGGTCCCTGAGGGAGGGTAGATGATCGGGCCGCGGCGAGGATCCATCGTGTTGCAGCAGCTGCTGAGCGATGGCGCGCGTCTCCCCGAACCTGAGGAACTGGCGCAGCACCAGCGTCTCCTCCTCAGGACTCATCATGTGCCAGCTGTGGAGGACGTTGCCTTGCCGGTCCTGGCAGGGCGAGGACAGTATTAGTGAGGCGGTACACATATATACATACATACACATACACACACACACACACACACACACACACACACACACACACACACACACACATTCACGCACACACATGGCTACTACTGTCACCCCACCACCTTCCCCTCTGCCCTCCCACTCCCCTCCTTTGACCTCCGAGATGGCTGCTCCATAAATAAAGTTGTCCTATGCTTCTATCCGAATTATTACTCCGCAAATTCGATTCGTTGCATTCCACCTCTATGTGGAATGAACGGCTGGAAGTGAAAGTGGCGGCGGCGGCGGCGGTGATCATTTTGTTTTTCTTTAATTTAATTTATTCTATCATGGTAGTTTTCTGTTTTACGATAACAATAAGGAATGATGATGATGATAATGCTAATAATAATAATAATAATAATAACAACAATAATAATAATAGTAATAATGATAATAATAATAATTTGGTTTCTTTTCTTTAACTTTTACTGTGAATTAGTGTAAAAAACTTAAACTCCTCCCCCCACTATTTCTATACCTTTCTATTTACACATATACTCGCCGCCTCCTCCTCCTCCTCCTCCTCCTCCTCCTCCTCCCACGCCACCGTTAAAAAGACCCACAATTACACCATCATAACACAACCCATTATATCTCTCTTTAAAAACCAGTTCCTATAAATTATCACCATTTACTGCCCTTATCACCATTCCTCCCCCTTCCCTTCCCTTCCCTTTCCTCTTCCTCCATCCCTTGCCCTCCTCTTCCTCCTCTACCACCGGCTTCCTTCTCGCCCACTCCATCATCTACTTCCTTTTCTCTTTCTCTTTCCTCTTTCTCCTCCATCACCTCCCATTCTCCCCATTTTTCCTCCCTCCATCACCTTCACCCATACCCGCCCACCATTCTTTCTTCCTTCTTCCCCTAATTCCGGGTCTTGTATTGGCTATGTGACGCTAGACAGTCTATATTTATTTATCAGGATGCTCGAATATCCGGTTTGAATTATCCGGTACGCATATTGATGTATCCGTATCAGAAACGAGACCAAGACTATATAGGGTGTGTGTGTGGTAATAGTAGTAGTAGTAGTAGTAGTAGTAGTAGTAGTAGTAGTATAGTAGTAGTAGTAGTAGTAGTAGTAGTAGTATAGTAGTAATGAACCTGAGTAACTGAAGAACTTTTTCCCCGCGTAAATAACATAACATTATGATGGTAACAAAACAGAGTAGAAGAGAAAAAAAAAGAAAAGTGGCAAGGAAGGATATTTTCTTCAAGCACAGCGGGGGAGGAACAATTTTTTCTTCTTCTTATTATTACTATTATTATTTATACACTTTATACTTTACACTCGTGACATAGTAATAGGAGGAAAGAGAGAGCGAGAGAGAGATACGAAGAATTACGATGCTGAAGGAGGAAGGAAAAAGGGATGAATACATTACACCGGAAGAAGGACAACGTTTTAGGGATAAATAGGAAGAAATTTCATATATTTTTCTATATAAAGTAGAGAGAAAGATGATTCATTGATCTTTTTTTTTGGGTTGTTTTGGCGGGAAGGGAAAGGACACATGCAATTACTTACCAAAAAGGAAGAGTAAGAGGAGATGAAGGAAGGAAGATAATGAGAGGAGACACAGGTGAAACGAAGAGGAGGAGGAAGAGGAGGATAGAGGAGGAGGAGGAGGAGGAGGAGGAGGAGGAGGAGGAGGAGGAGGAGGAGGAGGAGGAGGAGGAGGAGGAGGAGGAGGAGGAGGAGGTCTAGCTACCTGTCGTCACCGTCACAGTGTCAACAATCATCGTGGTGCAAGTCATTCGTTCCTCACCAGGCGTACCAACCCTCCTCCTCCTCCTCCTCCTCCTCCTCCTCCTCCTCCTCCCTCCTCCTCCTCCTCCTCCTCCCTCCTCCTCCTCCTCCTCCTCCTCCTCCTCCTCCTCCTCCTCCTCCTCCTCCTCCTCCTCCTCCTTTTTTTTTTTCTTTTAGCCTTCCCCACCACCATCGCTTTATATTTTTTTTTTACTTCTCTGCTATCTCCTCTTCCTCTTCCTCCTCCTCCTCCTCTTCTTCCTCCTCCTCCTCTTACTTCTGCTTTATCATCTACCTCATCATCGTCTCAATATAACTTTTGTCTATGACCAGTACACATTACTTCCTTCTTTCCTTCTTCTTCTTCTTCTTTCCATTCTCTCCTTCCCCTCTTAATCACTTCGTTCTCCCTATCCCTTCTTCTCTGTCAGCTGCGTCACTATCCTATCCCTTCATTCTCTAACTAACCTAACCAGTTTTCAATATTTTTGTCGCAACCTATCCTTTGCAAAATGACCCTTAAAGTTTGTACACTAAGATTTTTCTGAAGGGATTTTTATAATTTTCTTTTTTTGTGTGGGTGTGTGTGTGTGTGTGTGTGTGTGTGTGTGTCTATCTATTTATATTTAACCTGAGGGAAACTACATTTTCTGATCGATAGCGAAAAATAATAATAAGACATCAAGCAAAAAAATCTGTATCATCGTATCCAATTTTGAGAAGTTTAATATTGTTTTCTTAATTCCATTTTTTTAATCTATTTATATTATATTTCTTTTTTTCTTTTTTTTAGTCCTCTCCACTCACTTCCCACATTCTCCTATTACCTCAGTTATCTTTCTACAATCCGAAAACAACAATAATAATAAATAATAATAATAATAATAAAGAAGATGATAAAAAAAAGTAGATACAGATGCAAACACAGCAACGTAAATAATAAACAGAAATAAAGTAACAGTAAATAACAGATATAAATAAAAAGAAAATACCACCACCACCACCACCACCACCACCACCACCACCACCACCACCACCACCACCACTAATAGGTGACGAATGAGACAATTACTAGGACGCGTGACACCAGGTAGCTATGGGCCTCTATTAGTCTTGATTACAGGTGACCCGGGGGCGTTATTACATCTCTCTCTCTCTCTCTCTCTCTCTCTCTCTCTCTCTCTCTCTCTCTCTCTCTCTCTCTCTCTCTCTCTCTCTCTCTCTCTCTCTCTCAAAACACAAATATCTGCATACATATGTACTTGTTTACCTATGAATTTAGAACACACAACTATTGCATAAGTCCTCCTCCTCCTCCTCTTCCTCCTCCTCCTCCTTCTCCTCCTCCTCTTCCTCCTCTTCCCCTTCACTGCGACTCTTATTAAAAACTTGATATAATACAGTGAAAACGAAATACTTGCAAGACACACCCATTTTTTTGTTCTCCCTCCGCATCACATTTGCTAATAAGAGAAATGGTGCAAGAGTAGCTGATTCGATTTGATGTTGATGGTGGAAAGTGTTGTGTTATTGGCAACAGTGTTATTATGACTGGGAGGAGGAGGAGGAGGAGGAGGAGGAGGAGGAGGAGGAGGAGGAGGAGGAGGAGGAGGAGGAGGAGGAGGAGGAGGAGGAGGAGGAGGAGGAGCAAGAGGAGGAGGAGGAGGAAGTGGAAACATTTTAGAGGCTTGTGAAGGGAAATTTTGGAAAGTGCTGTAATATGATAGAACAAGAAAAATATATATATAAATAAATAAAAAAAAAACTTGATTAGAGAGGCGTGGGTGATGCAAGTAATACATGGAACAAATACAATAAGGAGGACAATACAATTATAGATGACACATTACTTCTGAGAAAAGAAGAAAACCAAACCCAAAAAAAATAATATATATATAAAACGAAAAATGTCAGAACAATATTAAACGAAGGAAAGAGAGAGAGAGAGAGAGAGAGAGAGAGAGAGAGAGAGAGAGAGAGAGAGAGAGAGAGAGAGAGAGAGAGAGAGAGAGAGAGAGAGAGAGAGAGAGAGAGAGAGAGAGATAAAGAAGACACAAAAAAGAAAGAGTTAAATTATTGGAAGGTAAACACAGGTAACTTAATCTACCATGGCAGAAAGAAAATGAGGTGAGGGTGTGAAGAAGGAAATAAAGAATAAAGATTGTGAATGGTAGAGAAGAGAAGAGAAGAGAAGAGAAGAGAAGAGAGGTAAAGATAAAAATAAGAAAAGAGAAGAGAAGAAAAGCAAATAAAAGAGAAATGAATGGAAGTGAAGGAAAGGAAAATCAAGGGAAGAGAAGAGAAGAGAAAGGAAGGGAAGAGAATGAAAGGGGAAAGGAGGGGAAGGGAAGAGAAGAGAAGGGAATGAAAGAGGAAGAGAAGAGAAAGGAAGGGAATGAAAGGGGAAGGGAGGGGAAGGGAAGGGAATTAAAGAGAAGGGAAGGGAGGGGAAGGGAAGGGAAGGGAAGGGGAAAGTAGGTGCAGCACATTTTACAGTTCGAGATTAACATTTGATGAAGCACCAGCCCGGAGCCTCCCCAGGTAAAACAGACTAATTAGATGTGTGACAGGTAACAGGACTCATTATGCCTAACACACCTGCGCTTGACGGACTGATGCACGGCTGGCTCTCTCTCTCTCTCTCTCTCTCTCTCTCTCTCTCTCTCTCTCTCTCTCTCTCTCTCTCTCTCTCTCTCTCTCTCTCTCTCTCTCTCTCTCTCTCACACACACACACACACACATGCACTTGAGACGATTGTAAAAAAATATATATAATCATTGACAACAAAAAAGAAAAAAGAAACACAAACCTGACCTCCATCTCCTCCTCCTCCTCCTCCTCCTCCTCCTCTTCCTCCACCTCCTCCTCCTCTTCCTCCACCCTTCACCTCCACCTACTATTCCCACCCTCCCCATCACCCATTCTCTCATCATCCCTCCACTCCACCCAGAAACCTTTTACCACACACCCACCCACCCTTCCCACACCCACTCCTGTATTTCCCCCTCTCTACCACCCCCACCCATACCCCCATACCCCCATACCCTCATACCCTCACCCAGCACCCCCACCCACGCACAAAGAAATAACACGAAAGGTTCCGAGGTCAAATTTACAGCAGCTGCCTAAGGAGACTGTGAGTGACCCAACAATTAACACACTGGAGACGCCGAGGTGAAAGTCTGTACAGCCACTCCCTCCCACTACTCCACTCCCTCTCCTACTCCTACTCCTCCCCCTCCCCCCCTCTACCCACCCACCCTGTCTGCCTTGAGGTGTGTGTGTGTGTGTGTGTGTGTGTGTGTGTGTTGCAACCAAGTACATCCATGACCTTGAAAACGCCGAAATACTACTAATAATGACCTACTCCCGTTTGTGTTAAGTCCAACGAGGAGTTAAGTTTATTTCCCCTTCCCTCCTTCCCTCCCCCTTGTTTTCCCTTTGATTCGCCGTTTAAGGGGGAGTAGTAGCAGCGGGGGGTAGGGAGGAAAGGGGACCCCCGCTGCACTGCTCTCTTCCCTTCCTTGTACTGCGGTTCCTCGTCCACTTACAAGGCTGAGGTGAGCGAAGGCCACACGACACTAAAGCGTGTACCTGTGTTATGCAATGACCCACTTGTATCGTCTCGCCCTTTTATTACTCCCATAATCGCTATATTAAACCCTTGCCTCACTCCCCCTTCCATCCCTCACTGCGTCCCCTCCCTCCCTCTACTCCCTCCCTCCCTCTTGACCTCCCTTCCCGGACACAAGTAAAGGCGGTCGAACGTCAGAGAAGTCGCAAAAAGGGATGAGGTCAACTGGTCTCCGTCACTCACTCACTCCAGCATACTCTCTCTCTCTCTCTCTCTCTCTCTCTCTCTCTCTCTCTCTCTCTCTCTCTCTCTCTCTCTCTCTCTCTCTCTCTCTCTCTCTCTCTCTCTCTCTCTCTCTCTCTCTCTCTCTCATTTACTAGATCACAGAAGCCTGGAGATAAGCCGAAGAAACACGAGAGATAATGGGATGCTGTAGACTCGCCAGCCCCAGATAATCACACACACACTCTGATGGGTGGCTGAGGAAATCAGAGCATGGGGTCCTTGGCCAAATAATCACACCAGGAGAATTTGACTGAAAGTTGTAACGGTAAATACCAAAAGAAGAGAAGACAAGACAAGAGAAGACAAGAGAAGAGAAGAGCACCTGTGATTACCGGTACACTCCTTAGGTTGAATGGTAATTATATACACTGGTAGCAATTGGGTTGTTTGGTTGTTAGGTTGTTAGTTAGATGGTGTGCAGTACAGGGAAGGGCAGGGAAGAGGGAAGGAGATGGTGATGACTGGGAGGGTTAGGTTAGGTTAGGTTAGGTTAGGTTAGGTTAGGTTAGGTTAGGTTAAGTGAGGCTGCTGGTGATAAGGTGAGGGGATGTAAGGGGAAATAAAGGAAAATAAGGGGAAGAGTGGAAGTAAGGGGAAATGAGAAGTGATGGGAAGTAAGGGGAAGTGAGGGGAAGTTAGGGGTAGTGAGGGGAAGTTAGGGGAAGTGATGGGAAGTGAGGGGAAGTAAGGGTAAAGAATTAATAGTGTTGCTTAAGTAATATTTCTCCTTTTGCATCATGTATGTGGTGATATTTTTTAATTATCTTTTATTTTGTTGTTTATTATCTTTTTTTATGGTGTGTGTGTGT
>JAPQNM010000047.1:8887835-8905335 GCA_029783475.1 Metacarcinus magister
CCACCTCCACCACAATGGGTATCCTTACTGGTGTGTATCTCTAACATCACCACCAACACCATCATTACTAAGAATACTTATACTTGTACAAATACCAATAACTCTTCCACTGCAGCTGTTTCTATTGTTGTGCATATCTCTAATAACACTATACGACTGCCACTATTGTTACTATTACTACTACTACTACTACTATTACTTGTACCATGACAACAACAGAGTACACCACCGTTAACAGTACTATTAAAACCACCACCACCACCACCACCACCACCACAACAGTACTACAGAAATCCTCCCACACCAATTAAAACTTCCTAAACAAACAACACAACAAACACGTATATTAATAAAATGTTCACAAACACCACCACAAGTACACCACAACTACCACCACGAGTACCACCATTATGGCACCTGTAACCACCACCATCATAGTTACTGCAATTACTACCATTACTATTAAAACCTTTCTTCCTCTTCTCCTCCTCCTCTTTCTATTATTCCATATCTATATTCATTAAATACTCTATTACTATTCCTTCTTTATTCTCTCTCTCTCTCTCTCTCTCTCTCTCTCTCTCTCTCTCTCTCTCTCTCTCTCTCTCTCTCTCTCTCTCTCTCTCTCTCTCTCTCTCTTTTGTATGTACGTTCCAACACTATCTTTAAGTCAACTCGTCTTCTCCTCATCACCGTAAAACCATTAAAGCTAACACGTGATTGGTGGACAGCTCTGGGCACGTCATCAACTCTTTATCTATTCCCATTCCCTGATTGGACAAGCACTCGACACGTCACATTTATCAGAACCAATCAGAGGAGCTTATTGTCCCCCCCAAACCCCGCCCCCCCACCCCAACACTTTAATAGTTCTCTGATGACTGTTTGCCTTCAGTGCCGGTTAAGTGTATCGGTTTATATGATCAAATTATTTTTTTTTCACCCCCCGTCTGCCCCCTCTCTTTTTTTTTTTATCGTTACTGGTGTTAAGTCCTTTATATTTATGCTCCTTCATCATTGGATTCATTTACTGATTCATACGATTAGAGAGTGACGGAGCGGATTGGATCGGTTACGTTTTCTGTTCATGCTGTTCTTGTCTTATATGATTGGGCTGTGATCAGTTGGTTTTTTTTTTCCTCTTTTTTTTTTTCCTTCTCCTGCCCCCCCTTCACCCTCCCTTCCTCCCTCCTCCCCCCTTCACTGTTGAATTATTAATGGTGTTGCTCTCTGTCAGTATTTCTAAGTAGTGATCAAGACATTAAGTCGAACAAGCAGAGTCTACACGCGAACACATATTAGTCTTGTTTTTAAATGCTATTCATAAGTTAATTTATTTTTATTAAATTTTTTTTTTTTTACTCTCTTACTCTCTCACTCTCTCTCTCTCTCTCTCTCTCTCTCTCTCTCTCTCTCTCTCTCTCTCTCTCTCTCTCTCTCTCTCCTCTCTCTCTCTCTCCTCTCTCTCTCTCTCTCTCTCTCTCTCCTGTTGACACGTCTGTTATTACGTTGAGATAGTGATCCTATTTGTGTGATGCATTTATCTATTCATATATTTAAACTTATTGAGAACTGCATGTATGACTCTGTATTGTATCACCACTACCACACTCCTACCACCACCACAACCACCACCACACTGACACTATCAACAACGAACATAATAACAAGAAATATGAAAAAAAAAAACATTGGCAAGAACTACTAAGTAAAAATCTAAATGACTTTGAGCAAAAAAGTAAACCATGATAATGCAAAGTGACTAAATAGATGTGAGTGTTAGTTCACAAATAGTTCACTAGTATAAGGTCACAGCAAGTCACACACACACACACACACACACACACACACACACACACACACACACACACACACACACACACACACACACACACATGTTGAATGCTGGCAATTTTCAGTATTCGTATTATTTATGTTTTCAACAAGTGTTGAGACGAATACAATCATGCATCTGGCTGCACACGCATGCACGCACACACCACACCCACACACCCACACACACACACACACACACACACACACACACACACCTGCAGTTTGTACCCACGAGCGTAGTCTTCGTAGGTCCACCCGAAGCCGTGAAGGACCTGCAGCACGTCCTCGTGGCTCAGAACCGAGAAGAGGCGGTCCAGCAGGATCTTGAGGCGGATGGGCAGCGCCTGGCACCCGTACAGGATAAGGGAGGCAATGTCAAGTACGAGGGAGGGCTTCACCAACTCCAGCCCCCCCTCTTTCTCCCTGACCCCGGACGCCCTCACGTCAGGGACCACGCCCAGACCCACACCTACGCCCGAGGTCACAGTGGACTCCCTGGGACCCACGCCCACGCCCAAGCCAACGCCGACTCGCTCGCCGCTCATGGACAGCGCGGCACCCAAGCTGGCACTCAGGCCCCCGAAGGAGCCGCCCAGGCCGCCGCTGAACACCCCGCGGAAACCCAAGTTCTCCAGGGCTGTGGGAGAAAGAAAACGGGGTTAGGGTGTGGTGATGACGGTGATGCTACTGCTACTACTACTATATTACTACTATTATTATTGTTATTATTACTACTACTACTACTACTACTTTTACTTTTGGCATTAACTTAGTTAGTGTTGAATGCATGAATAAATGAATCTTATCTCAGACAAAATACTAAAGATGGACATAACTGACGATATTAAAGTGTAATTAAAATCCAATTGGGAGTAATTATCGACTATAATTACACTGGGTAAATATTTAATGCCTGTAATGAAGGGTGCGTTAGGTTTGCTTGTTTATGAATATGTATATGTATAAAGGTGAGATGCATAGACTTAATTAACTTCAGGTAATCAATGACCAAACATCATAATGGTCTTTAAAAGGTGTGAAAAATGACCCCATATCACACAGCTTTACCATCCTTTATACTCTCTCTCTCTCTCTCTCTCTCTCTCTCTCTCTCTCTCTCTCTCTCTCTCTCTCTCTCTCTCTCTCTCTCTCTCTCAACTTGCACAATTTTCCTCTACATCCTTCCGGCCTCATTCCTCCACTAGTTGTCTACATTACCTCCACACGACAGTCATCCCTCCACCTCCCTCCATTTCTCCACCCCTCCAACCCTCCCTCGCCCCCCCACTGGGATAACCACCACGATAACCAGACAGACAGACAGACAAACAGACAACTCTTGCAACCACACACATAAAGTATTGGTGTGTGTGTGTATGTGTGTGTGTGTGTGTGTGTGTGTGTGTGTGTGTGTGTGTGTGTGTGTGTGTGTGTGTGTGTGTGTGTGTGTGTGTATATCGTCAGACCGAAACTAAGACCGAGATATAGATAGAGAGAGATAGAAAAAGACAAAAATAATAATAATACGTATAGAGAAATAAAAATTGAAGCGGAGAGAAAAAAAAAGGGAGAAGGAATAATAATGAAGATAATAACAACAATCATGGACAGAAACGCCAACTGCCACAACCGTAAAATAAATCATAACACGGAAAAAAATATGGAGGAAAACCACAAAAACACACGGTTGCTCACTACCATAAACACACAAACACAGGGAACGAAGAGGAGCAGAGTAAGCTTAATAACATACTCGGAACAAGGAAAGCGAGGAAGGACAGACAGACAGAAAGAAAGAAAGAAAGAAAGAAAGAAAGAAAGAAAGAAAGAAAGAAAGAAAGAAATATAGATACGAAGAAAGAAAGGAAGAGAATGAATGAACGGAAGGTAAGAAAAGAGATAAGTAAAGAAAGAAGGAAAGTAAGATAGAGAAAAAAAAACAAAAAAAACAGATGTCTAGGAACAAAAGCATAAGAAGGTGGGACATGTTTGTGTACGTGTAGTAATCAAGTACACACACACACACACACAACATACACACACACACACACACACACACACACACACACACACACACACCTGCTGTAACAACCCAATTAGAGGGAATTTATGTGACAATTTCCGACTTAGAGACAATTGGTTCTCCTCGTCGAGTGTGTGTGTGTGTGTGTGTGTGTGTGTGTGTGTGTGTGTGTGTGTGTGTGTGTGTGTGTGTGTGTGTGTGTGTGTGTGTGAGCCATTTCCTGTGAGTTATGGCATCTCTGAGGAGGGGGAGGGGGAGGAGGAGGAGGAGGAGGAAGGGGAGGAGGAAGGGGAGGAGGAGGAGGAGGAGGAGGAGGAGGAGGAGGAGGAGGAGGTAGTTTAGTTTCTATATATTGTCTGTTCGTGGTTTTATTTACTTTGCTGTTTGTTTACATTGGAGAGAAGGTGTGTATTTTTGGGTGAGTGATGGTGGTGGTGGTGGTGGTGGTGGTGGTGGTGGTGGTGGTGGTGGTGGTGGTGGTGGTGGTGTGGTGAGCTGATGATATATTGTTTAAGTGTAGTGTGGTATGGTGTGGTGTGGTGTAAGGTTGGTGTGTCCTATCCTGGTGTTGCGTGCTGTGGGAATGTTCTAGCGTTGGTAATATTTTTTTTTGGAAAGTGAACTAATCTAAAAAAAAATAATAATAATAAAAGGAAAAAAAAAATATGAGCAAAAAGTACCTCAATTTTCGCCCCCCAACCACACCCCCAAAAAAATATTGCAAACATCTGGTCCTTCTTCCTTAACCCCAAACAATTCCAACTAAAATATTCCCAAACAATTTCCTATACACACACTTTCCCCTCAACCTGTTTATTTACCTACAGCTACATGCATAAATTCCTAAACTTTCTGAGCCTCAAAAATTATAACTACACTGTATCTTTATCTTTACCTTCTCCACCCAAACAAAAGGAGTTCATAAGGTCACCCTGCCACACACCATCGCTCTCCCTTTAATTAAATACCACACAACACTATAAGATTTTGTGACTATGCGGATCTTTCTGTCTCTACAACAAAATATATATGCTGTCAAATGCACTGAACATTATTCCTTTTTCAAATGTTTCGTTGGCTGTCCTGGTAATTTTCCCTTCATTCATTTAGGTCACTGTTGTTTTGTGTTGCTGTGTGTGTGTGTGTGTGTGTGTGTGTGTGTGTGTGTGTGTGTGTGTGTGTGTGTGTGTGTGTGTGTGTGTGTGTGTGTGCTTTTTCCTCACTCCTACTTCTTTTCTTTCTACCTACATTCCTTTTTTCGTAGGTACAGAGGGAGAGAGATAGATACATAATAAAAAAAGAGAGATAGATAGAGAAGGATTTGCAGGAGCGAGAGGAAATGGAACGGTAGAAATACGGGTAGGAGTAGAGGTGTCCTACTAAACGCTTCCTCCAGGTGTAATTGCACATTATTACAGGTGAAGACGACGATAAAGCGGTGCGGTAAAGACTTGCGTTGTGTTGAGGCCACTAACCGAACTACTAACAGGTGCGGGAAGGGAAGGGAACCAAGGAAGGAGGAAGACGGAAAAGAGTTACGAAGGAAAAGATTAAAAGATTATACAAAGAAAATAAACTTCCCAGAAAATAATACATAAATAATAATAATAATAATAATAATAGTAATAATAACAACTATTAATTTTCCTTACACGAGTCTTACATATAAATATATAAATAAATAAATAAATAAATAGATGGATGAATATATAATCATCCTCTCTCTCTCTCACCCTCTCCTCCTCCTCCTCCTCCTCCTCCTCCTCCTCCTTCATGTCTTCTTCCCTCCTTCACACCTCCTTCCTCTTACTCTCTCCTCTCGACATTCCTTCAGTACTCGGTAAATGTGTTTGGTTAAATTTGGCGCCAAAAATAATAAAATGCCGCAGTAAAAGCACCGAATAATAATAAAGTGAGTATCATTATTATCACTTCTCTCTCTCTCTCTCTCTCTCTCTCTCTCTCTCTCTCTCTCTCTCTCTCTCTCTCTCTCTCTCTCTCTCTCTCTCTTGCAAACAATAGAAATATGAGGTACGTCCGGATTCAAGTGTGTGTGTGTGTGTGTGTGTGTGTGTGTGTGTGTGCGAGAGAAAAGAATTGATGCGTACACACACACACACACACACACACACACACACACACACACACACACACACACACACACACACATAGCCAGATATGCAAGTAATAGCCGCGCCATTTAATTTATCTCTATATTTTTTTTTCCCTTGTTTGCCTACACGCGTCTGTCAACACTGATTTTCAAGACAACACAATGACCTTTCTTTTATCCTCCTCCTCCTCCTCCTCCTCCTCCTCCTCCTCCTCCTCCTCCTCCTCCTCCTCCTCCTCTATCTATTCTCCCTCCTTCACTAGTGGCGATAATCCCACCTTTATCTAACCTTCTCCTATCCTTTCTCCCAAACTCCTCCCCTCTCTCCTCCTCCTCCTCCTCCTCCTCCTCCTCCTCCTCCTCCTCCTCCTCCTCCTCCTCCTCCTCCACATACGATGACGAGCGATTACATAGTGACAACATTCTCTCAATTTCCCAAAGTGGTGAAGAGAGGCTGGGGTGAGGGAGACAAAAGGGAGGGGAAGGGGAGGGGAGGGGAGCATCACATGAGAGGTGGGGAGTGGTAGGGGGAATGCGGATTTATTGGTGGAGGATGGGGAGAGGGTAAGGAGGAGGTAGTGACGTCACAGGTGGGGAGTGAAGGACGATGGAGGTGGAAAGGAAGACAAGCGTGAAGGGAAGGAAGGACACTAGCTTGCCAAGAAAGTGTAAAGGACTGAAGGAGGGGAAGAGGGGAAGGGGAAGAGGAGGAGGAGAGGGGAAGAGGAGGAGAGAGAGGAGTAGGAGGAGGACGAAGGAAGATTTACAGACACGTGAGGTAAAAGATAGTAATTTTGAAGTAAGATCAACATTGCTTCAAGGAGACAGAGAAATGATAGAGATATAGAACGAAAGTATAAGTGATAGGAGACAAATACTATCACTTATACAAATAAATAGATATCAGGTTACTTAATATTCACACACACAAAAAAAAACTGTATTGAATAAAAACTGATCACCTTATATCCCTTTGCCTTATAGAACTAAAATTATAACTAGTGAACTTGTAAAACCTAAATATAACTGAAAGACACACACACACACACACACACAGACACACACACAAGCTACGTAATAACGAGTAAAACGAATCCAAACACTAAACAGGGACATCAACATTAGGGTCACATAAACAACAGGTAGTACAAAGGTGTCCCCGTCCTTCCACCTGTCAGCAAAGTAACACACAGCCACGCAACACACTCCAGGCAGCCGACAAAACCAAGCAAGAAAAAAAATACACACATAAAACATAAACAGCAGTAATCCCTTGAAGCATTAACACCAAAACATTACCAGGAAGAAGAAAGAAAGAAAAGAAAGAAAGAAAAGAAAACAGTACCGTGGATAGGACAACACCAGGAAGGAGGGAACAGTACTGACAACAAGATGGGACAACACACACACACACACACACACACACACACACACAACCAGGAAGACTAACTAACTGATCCTAACTGATAAACACCAACAAGTGATATAATTAGACAGCATAGAAAACGGTACCCGGAACACTCACTACTTTGCCCTACAAGACAACGCAAAAAAAGACGGGGCGAGTATGAGGACAGTCCTTTGAGGAAGACAGACCGAACGTGTGCAAAGACCATCCCTCACTCGGCACTGTTTTTCAAGGCTCCAGACACACAGGGACGTAAAGGGAACAGGAGGGTAGTGGGTTGGGGAAGAGGAGGAGGAGGAGGAGGAGGAGGAGGAGGAGGAGGAGGAGGAGGAGGAGGAGGAGGAGGAGGAGGAGGAGGAGGAGTGAGGGTCGGAGATGCGCAGAGAAGGGTGATGATACTGGTTCTTTTTAAGACAAGCTGACTAGTCTTCCTGTTTCTCTCTCTCTCTCTCTCTCTCTCTCTCTCTCTCTCTCTCTCTCTCTCTCTCTCTCTCTCTCTCATTTTCCATTGCAAATACTTCCTTATATATTGTTGTTGTTGTTGTTTGTTGTTGTTGTTGATACTTATACTGCAAGTTTTTGCCGCCTGTCAAAATCATTCTCCCAGCAGCACGTCTCCTAATTTAATTTTCTTTTAACTCGTGCATTTTCTTTAATAGCCGTGAAATATATACGCGAAATTCTCTACAATACACACACACACACACACACACACATACACACACACACACACACACACACACACACACACACACACACACACATACTCTTTCGTCTCACATCCCATCTCTACCTCCCTTCATCCCTCCAGGTATAAGAATCAGAGGAAGAAATGCGAGAGAAGTCCCTCCGTCCCTTCTTCTCCCTCCCTTCCCTCCCCTTCTCCTCCCTCCCCTTCCCTTCCCTCCCTGCGAAGATCGTGTCCAGCTCCGAGACTTCATTTACATAGAGATTAAAAAAAAATGGAGAAGGATTGTTTGTCTTTGTCATCGTGGTGCAGCGCTGCCAACCGTGAGAGGAGGAAGGGAAGAAGAAGGAGGAAGAGGAAGAGGAGGAGGAGGAGGAGGAGGAGGAGGAGGAGAGGAAGGTTGAGTTATAAGAGAAAGGAAGTAAAAATATTTAACTTAATGACTGGAATTAGGAAAAGTTACGGAAGGCAAGAGACAAATTACATGATATTTTTTTTGTCTCTCTCAGTCACACCTACAGCGTCACCACCTCCACTACCACCACCACCACCACCACCACCACTACCACTCCACCTCATCACCCTTACCACACCACACCACACCATCACCACCACCACACACAGAAACGCTGGTGTGGACTGTACACTATCTTCCACCACCACCACCACCACCCAACACCGTCGCCCTCTATCGCCAGTTCCACCAAATTATCCTCCGAACGGCAACTGTTCGTGTGATTGACATGGGGGGCGGAGTCAACCATCCCTCGCCCCTCCCACCCGCATCACGTGTCCCTTGCCCCTCCTTACCTCCCCTCCTCGCCTCCCCTCCCTCCACCCACCTCCTGTCGCCCTCTGTCCTACTCACAGTAGCACCACCTCTCACAACGCCCGACTTTACCTCATTTCACCTGCCTTTCCTACCCTACAATTAAAGAAAACGCCGCACAAACCCAAGCAAGGAAGGGTCACTCATGTAAAAACGACACCCCATATTCCGCGTTCAACCCACACTGAACTGAGAGTCGCTCGCTGCTGGAGGAGCCGACCGCCGCGCACCACCACCGACCAACCAACCAGCCAACCAACCAACCAACCGACCGACCGACTCTCCAAGGCACGTAAGCAGGAGGGAATCGGAATATGATAAACACACTGGGGCTTCTTGCGTTCCCATTGGCTACTAAGCTCTGAGGGTTGAGTTAGGAGGACCCACCTTCAGGCCCCCAGTCCCCGCCTCCCACGCCAAGTGCCTCGTATATTTTACAAGGGGGGGTAGCGAGGGGGGCCACGCCACTACCACCCTTGTGTATCCGGGTGTGAAGGGTCTGTTTTCAGGAGTATAAGACACGTGAGGAGCCTTCAGAGTCTCAGGCAGGTTTCATAAGGCTCATTTTTCCCCCCAGAGGGACAAGTATCATCCCCTTGTACGAGTTCTGGAATGGGGGGAAGGGGGAAGGGGAGGAAGGGGGAGGAAGGGGGGAAAGGGGTGAGGACTGGAAAAACAGAGAGTACAAGAAAGAAAAAAAGAAAGAAAGAAAGAAAGAAAGAAAGAAAGACCGAACGAAATTCCTGACGACAACACACACACAGACACACACACACACACACACACACACACACACACACACACACACACACACACACACACACACACACGCAGGAGAGTCAGGAAAATACGTATACATGAGATTTACACGAGACCACTAAGAGCTGAAGAAAAATACCTTGAACACAAAACTATGAAGGAGGAAGAGGAGGAGGAGGAGGAGGAGGAGGAGGAGGAGGAGGAGGAGGAGGAGGAGACGATGATTGACGTTTACTGGCCCCGAGTATACCTGGCCTTAGCGATCTCTCCTCAAGGCTTCGTTATTCAGTCTGATTTCATATTATACACTTGGGCTTATTACCGAGGAGGAGGAGGAGGAGGAGGAGGAGGAGGAGGAGGAGGAGGAGGAGGAGGAGGAGGACAAGAAGAGGGTGTTACAAGAGGAATGGCCACAAGAAAGAGGAAGACCACGGGAAGTTATATCTAAGAACGAGCTAATTTTTATAAAGAACAATAATAACAACAAGAACAAAAAACAAGAAGAGGATACTGAAGAGGAGTTAAAACCACACAAAAAATAAATAAAAATAAATAAATAAATAAAATAAAAGCTGAACAAAACCTTCTCTTTCTTTCTTTCTTTCTCTCTCTCTCTCTCTCTCTCTCTCTCTCTCTCTCTCTCTCTCTCTCTCTCTCTCTCTCTCTCTCTCTCTCTCTCTCTCACTCTCTCTCTAACACTTGCTCTTGGGTTTGTGATAGTAGTGGTGATGGTGGAGGAGGGAAGGTAGGGGAGGGAGGGGGAGGGTGGTGAGGGAGGATCAAGGAAGGAGGTTGGAGGGAAGGTAGGGGTGGAGGAAGGGAGAGTGAAGGAAGGTGGAGGAGGGTGATGGTGATGGTGGGGTAGGGGGAAGAAGGGGGTAGTGGAGGAGGAGGGTAGGAGTAGGGGTAGAGGGAGGGGTAGGGGGGTAGGGGTAGGGGTATGGGGGGGGTATAGTCGAAGCCACCCATTCATCAACACCCGAGGTTATTAAACAAGGCTTGATGATACGCCTTCGGATAATCTAAGGCCACTTATGAGCCTCGAGAACAGTGTGGTGAGGATTGTATTTGCATCTCTGTAGACGAGCGGTTGGGGGGGGGGGAGGGGCGGGGCGGGGCAGGGTAGAGTGGGGCGGGGCGGGGCGGGGCAGGGCAGGGCAGGGCAGGGCAGGGAGAGGTAAGGTAAGGGCTTGGGTGCGAATACAAGTGAGAGAGAGAGAGAGAGAGAGAGAGAGAGAGAGAGAGAGAGAGAGAGAGAGAGAGAGAGAGAGAAGTGAAGGTGAGTAGGAGGATGAAGGTGAAACTAAGGATGGAGAGAAGTGTGTGTGTGTGTGTGAGAGAGAAAGAGAGAGAGTCCAGGGTGAATGAGGGAAAAGGGTGTGGCAGGGAGAGAGAGAAAGAGAGAGAGAGAGAGGAGAGATGGTTTAGGGAAGGAAAGGAAAGGAAGGAAGGGAGGGTAGGTGGAGGTAAGGGTGAGACAGAGCAAGGACTGAGGAGGGAGATAGAGGCTGAGTGAATGGGGAGATAAGAGACGAAGGGAGAGGCCGAGGGAAGATGGAGAGGAAGAAAGATGGTGATGTTAAAGAGCGCGAGGAGGAGGAGGAGGAGGAGGAGGAGGAGGAGGAGGAAAAGGAAGAAAAACATGGAGGAAAAGATGTTTGTAATAATGTATTGAAGAAAAAAAAAGGGGGAAGGAAAATTAAAGAATATTATCGAAGGAAAAAGTAAATGAAATAAAGAAACAAGAAGGAAAAAAAAAATAATGGTTTGATCAAAAATACGTCAAGAAACAAACTATAAAATAATGAAAAAAGTCCACAAAATTAATTAAATGATAAACACAATAACTAATTAACCTTAAAAATATAGGCCTATACAGTTAATGATACAAAATGGATCGAACAAAACACATTTAAACACATACTAAACATTTCCTTTCCTTCATATTCATTCCTTTGCTATTACATATATCTAATCACCTTTTTCTTATGTCCCTTTACATCAATCATCACTATTACCTATATCTTCTTAATCATCATACATCCTTTCACCTATCATCCCTATCAGTCCTTTTTAATTTATTTCTAAATCTATGTAATCAAAATTTTTTACTCCCTCTCTCTCATCTGACTTTTTCCATCACTTTCAGGCATCCGTCTCACCCACACAGAACACAGGTAACCGATCTTTCAGGTGTACTAAACTAAACTTTCCACTCTATGATCCCACCTGTCCGTTCCACCTCCCTAGCACGCCATCCGAACTCTCCCGTATACTAACACTCTGCTATCCGATCCCTCATGCATGTACACAAACCTATACTATCCGAACTACCTTGTAAAAAATCCCTGTATCCGGATTTTTGTATTACACTAAGTTCATTTATCCGGATTTTTAGTATTACACAAAGTTCATTTATCCGGATTTTTAGTATTACACCGAGTTCTATTATCCGAAAATTTTAGTAATACACGAACCCATTATCCGGAAAGGTTCTGAGTCCGGTACGTGAGGTGACAAGACAGGATTCCTTGGTTCGGTTCTGCATGACAACTCGGCCGCCATGCAAATTACTGATTACTATGGAAATTGGGAGTCCGGATAACACGTTGGGGTCTCGTCCATCATGGGAGACGGAGGCGAGGGTGTCGATATGAAGGCGGGGCTCTAAAGGGGGGGGGAGGGGCGGTAGGGGGGCTGAAGGGGGGCGATGGGGGTCCTGATAACGATTCTGAGGTGTTTCTACTGCGGGTGTAAGGAATGGAGGTGTGTGTGTGTGTGTGTGTGTGTGTGTGTGTGTGTGTGTGTGTGTGTGTGTGTGTGTGTGTGTGTGTGTGTGTGTGTGTTAGAAGGAGTATTGTCGGAATGTCTACTTTCGTTGCCTTACTCCCGACTCCCGACTTCACGTTTTCTTCATATAAATCGAGGGTACAATTTTATACATTTTCTCTTTGGTCTGGTGAGGCGAGGTGACCAAATTAGACAGTGGTCGTACTTTACCTGCCAATCGCATCAAACTCATAAAACATAAACATAAGTCACACTAATAATTACAGGTAAATCAAGGTGTGCTAATTCTAGACTCACCTGGTAATGCATAGGTAGACAGGTAGGAAAATATTGAGTAAGTCTAAACATAATAATTTCATTGTGGATTGAATTAATTACTGATTATGAGATTAATTCCATATCATACTTTTCATCGTAATACACTATTTATTTATTATATTATATTTTAGTGTAAACTTTGTATGTATTCAAACAAGATACTTATCAGGAAGCGAGAAACTACGATAACAGCAACAACAACAACAACAACATAATAATAATAATAATAATAATAATAATAATGAATAACAGTAGGTGTTGTTTGCCGGTCAACGATCTATAAATTATGTTCAAGGACAGATAAATAATAACATAACATGACGCAGAGACAACCTGGACACCGAACACAATCAACACATATGTAGAGGACAAAGAGTAACGCCTTGATTTGAATTATGGCGGGAAAATAGATCATGACAGAATGTGAAGCTTCGTGAGTCTTCAAACGAATCCCCGACTGAGAGATGAATACGAGGCTGGGAATGACTAGTCTTCCATTCTTCCACCTGTCGGCCTCCCCCTCCCTCCCTCTCTACTCCACTCCACTCCACTCCACTCCACTCCACTTTGCTCCACTGGCTTGGCTGCAACAGTGTTTATTCATTTGTTTGTTTACTTTATATTTAGCAAAGTTAGAGTCAAGGTCAAAGGTTGGTGAACCGAGTCTCGAGTTCAGTTCAGTTCGTCTTTTAGAATATATAAAAAAAAAAAGGAGAAAACTATGTTCGGAGTTTTTATTTATACACCGAAGAAAAAAAAAATTATTCTTTTATAAATTTTGGGTTCGTCGCTACAATTAGTATGCGAAGATAAAGAAAATATACTTCGTGTTTTTAATTTTTTTTTTTTGAAAGTCGAATATTCTCAACTCACGATATGCAAACACACAAAACCAGTCCACCTTCTGTATAAAAAAAATAGAAGAAGAAGAAAAAACAACAACCACCTCCAATGTTTACAAAGTCACCACCACGTTAGCAGCAAGAGCATCACCACACCACACCACGCTACACCACAAACACATTCACAACACCATCACCATCACCATCCCTACACCTCACCAACCTCACACACCCGTTAGTCCATCCATCCACGCATCACCACCACCACTATCACCACCTCTTCCTCTCTTCACCGCGTCCAGGACAAGGCATCATTTCGTTATCACTGGGACGAGCGCCGCGCCCTGAGGTCCCTCCGCCCTTCCCTCAGGCCTTTTATGGCGTCCAATTACCTGCGCCATTACCACCACCTCACCAAGCCTTATCGCAAAATTACCTCTGTATCAGGAAGCCATTATGCAGCTTCCTTTAAGAACCAGGTTACGTAGAGGACATTGATCACACCTTAAACAGTGCCCTACAACTCCTCTTTACTCCTTCCCGTCCTCACCTATACCTCTTTTACTCTCTCTCTTTCTCTCTCTCTCTCCCTCCCTCCCCCAGGCTGGAGAGAAGAGCGTGGTGGAGAGAAGCTTTCCTCCGCTCTCCATATGGCGACACATCAGACACGAGGTTAAGTCTATCATTTTTATCCGTCCCTATGCAAATTTAATTAAAGGTTTGTTTTAATCTCCGCGGGGAGTGTGTGTGTGTGTGTGTGTGTGTGTGTGTGTGTGTGTGTGTGTGTGTGTGTGTGTGTGTGTGTGTGTGTGTGTGTGTGTGTGTGTGTGTGTGTGTGTGTGTGTTAAGGACAGTTGTAAAAGTTTTCATCGTCTCTTTACTTTCATTTTGTTTTGACTTTAATAATAACTTGAAGTACCGCTAGTTTTTCATTCTTTATTTTAACAATTAACCTCAACTTTGAACGTCATTTCGACCAGGTGAAGTACTTAGTGGGATAACACTAATTACACCTGTCTTGAAAAAAAGGGTTACCTGTTACCACACACACACACACACACACACACACACACACACACACACACACACACACACACACACACACACACACACACACACACGATGCATTTCTAAGACCATTTATCCGAAGAAAAAAAACATGATTCTGATTAAACAAAAGAAAAAAAAGAACAAAACATGTACATTTACTTTCCTTCCTTCGACATTTTTTCCCCCTCATTCATCTCCGTCTTTCCTTCCTTCATTTCTTTTCCTTCACTTTTTTTTTCTGCATCTTTCCATTCCTCATTCGCTCAGCTTTCCCTGCTTGTCCTCCTTCTCCTCCTCCTCCTCCACCTCCTCCTCCTCCTCCTCCTCCTCCTCCTCTTCCTCCTCATCACCCTTACTCACACGGCTTCTCCAAAATTTTTACACAAATTTCCTCTTTCGTCATACCCTTCCCCTTCACGACTCCTCCGTGTTACTACCTCCCCCTCCACCACCTCCTCCTTTACCTCCTGCTTCTCCCCTCCTCCTCTCCTCCTCCTCCTCCTCCTCCTCCTCCTCCCTCGTGGCCACCCTGTCTCCCTGTCCAAGGTAATCATGGCCACCCGAGCATTTCCTTGCGTCAGGTGGCCAGGGCTGGGGGCTTTGAGGCCACACTCTTCCTGGATAATTTGGGACTCTTCCTCCTCCTCCTCTTCCTCCTCCTGCTCTCACTGTGGGTGGATGAGCTACTGCAGGAGGAGGAGGAGGAGGAGGAGGAGGAGGAGGAGGAGGAGGAGGAGGAGGAGGAGGAGGAGGAGGAGGAGGAGGAGGGTTTGGTTGATATTATTAAATGCATGATTTTTCTTTTATAATGTATCAAAAGACTCAGTTTTGATAGTGGCGACAGGAAGAAGTTAAAAAAAAGAGCATAAAAAAAAGCAAAATAACAGGTTGCGTTACTAAAAGCTGCTGGGAAGTAATAGTAATAGCAAAAGGAGTGGTAACAGCAACAACAGCAGCAGCAGCAACAACAGGAACAGTAGCAAAAGTAACAAAAGCAGAAGCAGAAACAACAGTAGTAGTAGTAGTAGTAGTAGTAGTAGTAGTAAAGGTAATGTTTTATCAGCCAAGTACTTTATTATTACCTTTTCATTACTTTACATTACAAACATTACTTTATTTACTATATGAGGATATGTGAGAAAGGGGACAAAGGGGGAGGATGGAAGGAAACACAGAGGGAGGAGGGGGGGAAAAAAGAGAGAGGAGAGGGGAAAAAAATAAGGTTGAAGAGGTGGTAGGGGAAGTGATGAGTGTGTGGGTGGTGAGGACATAGATCTGAGTGTGAGGAAAGAAGTCAAGGCAAGCGGGAAAATATAATGAGAAGGAAACATAGAGAAAAAAAAATGTACGTAAGTGAAATTCGGTATTAGAGAGAGAAAGGGAGAGAGAGAGAGAGAGAGAAAAAAAAAAGAGGAGGATGAAGGGGAGGATGTATGGAGATGTACGTAAGTGTAATGCAGGGAGGAAGAAGGGGAGGGAGGGAAGGGAGGGAAGGGAGGGGAGGGGGAGGGAAGAGGAGAGAAGGGGAGAAAACATGTGAAGGAGGAGGATCGTGTAGGAAGGAGAGTGAAGGAAGTTAGACGTCTGGACAGCTTCCCACAACTACCCTCCCTCCCCCCCCCATCTTTCCTCCACGCCCCCCCCCCTTTACCCACCCCTCCTCTTCAGGTGTCATTAAGTGTGGTTCCTGCTCCGTGGACAGTGTGGTGAGCGGGTCCCCCACTTTGCATAAAGACACATTGCGCGGCGCCAAACAACGGCATAACCTTAATTCAACAGACGACACGATAAAGCGAACCGCTGCATCCTACGACGAACCGAAGGAAAAGAAAAAAAAAACAAACTTTAAATTGATTCCCAACACGACATTACTCTCTTTTTTCTCTCCCTCTCCCTCTCTCTCTCTCTCTCTCTCTCTCTCTCTCTCTCTCTCTCTCTCTCTCTCTCTCTCTCTCTCTCTCTCTCTCTCTCTCGCTCTTTTTTCCTCTCTTTTTCTTATTTTTCATTTTTCTAAAGTTACCGTACGTAGTTCCTGAGGCTCAACAGAAAACGGTGTCATGGTTCACCGCAAGAGGTAGTCAAAGTGAAGGGCAGGTGGCGGCGGCGGCGGCAGCGGAGGAGGAGGAGGAGGAGGAGGAGGAGGAGGAGGAGGAGGAAGAAGAGGAAGAAGAAGAAGAAGGTGGTTCAACTCAAGGAAGATCTAGTCAGTCAGTCAATCAGTCATCCATCATTGTTTCCTTGACTTCTGTGGGGCGGGGCGGGGCGGGGCGGAGCGGGGCGGGGCGGGGCGGGGCGGGCACTGGGTGGGGGGAAGGGGGAGGGGAGGGATGGGAGGGAGTGAAGGATTGAAGGATGGTTGAAGGATGGAGGGATTATTGGAGGAGTGGCGGGACAACATGAAAGGAGGAGCGCAGGGGAGAGGGAGAGAAAGGTAGAAATGGTAGGAAATATTTTTTGTCACGAGATAAACAGAACGAAAAAAACAAAGAAAATAATGGAAAATATGATATAAATAATGAATGTAAATGTGTATAATACGGATAAATAGGTAAGTTATAGGTAAATAAATAAGGAATAGGTAGTACATTTCATAAGCGTTATAGGTCAATAGGTAAGGTAAGTAAAGGTAATATATTGATCAAGAGTTTACCGTTTATAGTAACCATTTAAAAAAAAAAAAAAAAAGTAGAATAAAAAAAATAAACAAACAAAATAAACGAACATTAAAAGTCATAACCATAGACAATAGGAGGAAAAAAAAGATGACATATTGTAATAACCATGAATCATAACTAATTACACACACACACACACACACACACACACACACACACACACACACAC
>JAPQNM010000047.1:8915335-8922835 GCA_029783475.1 Metacarcinus magister
CACTAACACGAGACAGTCAGTGGGTGGGTCGTGAACACAACGTACACACACACACACACACACACACACACACATAATGTACGTACGACCACCAATAATTCGAAACAAAATGAATATGCACGTAAGACTTAAACACAACATAACATTTCCTGGTTAGAAGATAAAACTGAACTGAAGAGAAATAAATGAAGACAAATGTATAACTTAAACATAACTTAACATTTCCTGGTTAGAAGACAAAGATGAAGAACAAAAAAATAAGACTCAAGACTTTTACATTTAGTTACGTTTTTACAGTTTGTCCTCATCCCCTTCCTCCCCTCCCTCCCCTTCCTCCCTTTCCTCCCCTTCTTCCCTTTCCTCCCTTGGCTCCAGGACGAAATAGGATAAATAGATTAAATTGACTTGAGGGAGGAAACCGAAATTGGATTCAGCCAAGAAGGGCTTTTGGCTGCTTCGGAGTCGCTCGTTTCAGCCAATCCGCTCAAGCCACGTCAGGGAAGATCTTCAAATGGCCAATCACGACCTTGGGCTTTGAGCGGCCGGCCCGAAGTTAGCCAATCAGAAACGACTATTACCCTTGACTTCGCACGAGGCAGTCCGGCCATCATCAAGACGCGCACGTACGCCCGCACACGCCCAAGCCTCGGTGGGAAATAAAGGGAAAATATTAGACGCGGTTTTCCCCTTCCAGTCAGAGAAATGGACAGTTTTGTTGCAGGTTAAAGAAGGTTACATAGCAGTGATGTTCTACCAGACCTCCTCCTCTTTTCTTCTTCTTCTTCTCTTCTTCTTCTTCTTCTTCTTCTCCTCCTCCTCCTCCTCCTCCTCCTCCTCCTCCTCCTCCACATCACCATCTATCAATACGAAAACTATGTTCACACTGACCCAAACAATAGCAGTGCCTTGTAGTCATTAATGTCTCTCTCTCTCTCTCTCTCTCTCTCTCTCTCTCTCTCTCTCTCTCTCTCTCTCTCTCTCTCTCTCTCTCTCTCTCTCTCTCTCTCTCTCTCTCTCTCTCTCCTTGATGGGATCACTCAGGTTCACAAGGAATTGATGAAGCGAATCTGATCTTCCTATGAAGGAGGACTAGATCCCATTTGCATGTAAATCCCTAGTGAGGAGTGTAGGAGGGAGTGAAGGAGGTGATGGGGAAGGAAGGGAAGGGGATGGGGTGAAGGGGTGAAGGCCAGGGAAGGGGTGAAGGGAGTGGGAAGGTGTTAGAGGAAGAGGAGGAGTGAGAGGTGCAAGGAGTGTAAAAATTAAGAGTAAAAAATAGGACAAGAATAATGAAATGAGGAAATTTGCACAAAAGATAGTTTAAGTGAGCGCACACACACACACACACACACACACACACACACCACACACACACCCACACACACACACACACATAAACAGACATCCTCTCTTGTTCAACAGAAGCCGTGAGTAAGCGACAAACTATGCTCTCTCTCTCTCTCTCTCTCTCTCTCTCTCTCTCTCTCTCTCTCTCTCTCTCTCTCTCTCTCTCTCTCTCTCTCTCTCTCTCTCTCTCTCTCTGTAAGGAAATAAGTCACTAGAAAATTACCACAAATGAAATATAGACAAAGATGCAGAAAAATAAATAAAAGGAAAGGGAGGAAAAAGAAAAAGGGAAATAGAGAGGAGAGTGCAAATAATAGGAAGAACAGAAGAGAGAAAGAGAAGAGTAGGTAAGGGAAGAAAGAGGAGAGGAAGCATATAAGAGAAGGGAAGAAAGAGATACAAGGGAGGTAAGGGGAAAGAAGAGAAGAGGAAGTAGAGAAGAGAGGGGAAGTTAAGGAAAGAGTAGAGTAGGTAAGGGAAAGGAGGAGGAAGGTAAAGTAAGATAAAGAAAGAGAAGAGTACACAAGGAAAAGAAGATGAAGGGGAAGTATGGAAGAGAGGGGAGAGGTAAAGGAGGAAAAAGAAGAAGAGGAAGAAGATTGGGAGTAGGGAAAAGGTAAGGTAAGAAGAAGAGGAAGAAGTGGAAGTATGGAAGAGAGGGGAGACGCAAGAGAGGAAGAAGAAGAGGAAGAAGAGGGGAAGGGAAGGAGGGGAGGGGAGTGATAGTCTGACAAAGCTTGTGCTAACGACTATCAAAGCGTATCGGTCACGGGTAAACACGGGTTGCCTCCTGATAGTTAGTGTCTCTAAAACACACAAATTACAGGTGATACTTCAGTTTTCCCCTCCTTGGATGTCAGGCGGGGAGGGGAAAAGGACGGGAAAGGAGAGGAGAGGGAAGGGAGGGGAGAGGAGGGGGTGATGTGAAGGGAAGGTGTACAGTACGGAGAGGGAAGGGAAGGGAAGAAGAACGGGACTAGATGGGTAAAATGTGGAATAAGGGAAAAAATGGGTGTAAGGGAAAAGGGGGAAAAAATATTGTTGCGAAGAAGAAGAAGAAGAAGAAGAAGAAGAAGAAAGAAGAGGAGAAGAAGAAAGAAGAGGAGAAGAAGAAAAAGAGACAATTATTACTCAGGGTCATCAAGGGAGAAGCAAGACTTGATATTAAAAGCCCAACATCCTGTCTGTCTCTCTCTGTCTCTCTCTCTCTCTCTCTCTCTCTCTCTCTCTCTCTCTCTCTCTCTCTCTCTCTCTCTCTCTCTCTCTCTCTCTCTCTCTCCATAACTTTAAAATTATATTACCACATTTTCCTTCTTCCCTTCCCACACTGTCTTCCAGAACTCTCTCCCTAATTTCTATTACTGTCCACTTGAAGGGTCACTAAACTAATTTTTTTCTTCTTATATATATATTTTCCTTTTTATCTATTTATTTATTTATTTTCCTTTACATCAAGGCACAGTGGACATCCTTATGGCTAGTATATCGTCCTCGTTGTATTATTTTGTTCTTCTTTACATCACTTGCTTTATAAATTATTTCTTCTTCCTCTAACTTTGTAATTTTTTTGAAAAGTTTTTTATTTTTATGTAGAAATTGTTTGTGTATATTATAAAGAAAATGGAAGGTTGAGGAGGAGGAGGAGGAGGAGGAGGAGGAGGAGGAGGAGGAGGCGGAAAAAGAAGAGTAAATAATAAAGGAAATGTGAAATTAAACAAACGATTTGAAACAACATATAAATGAGAGAGAGAGAGAGAGAGAGAGAGAGAGAGAGAGAGAGAGAGAGAGAGAGAGAGAGAGAGAGAGAGAGAGAGAGAGAGAGAGAGAGAGAGAGAGAGAGAGAGAGATAATGGAAAAAAGGGTAAAGATGAGGGGAGGAAAGAAGAGGAGGAAGGGAGAGAGGGAGGGAGGGAGGCTAGCGCAAAAGGGTGAGAGCGAGGGGGAAGGGGAAAGAGAGGTGAGGAGGAGAGATAATTACAGGTATAAACTCACTAATTACGGGTCATTAAGGCAGCCTGGCACTCCCCCTAATTGACAAGCTTCCCTCAAAAATATGGCTTACCTCCACCTTGCAACATTTTGTAAACGCGGATCAATTTTTCGATTTATATTGACTTCTAGACTTAGCTTCCCCCTGTCTCATTTTTATTTTGTACATTGAGTATAGTAAAGATTGTGTCTTTATTTGTATTTGTTATTATCGATTAAATAGTTGTAGTAATAGTGTAAGTCTAAGTAGTAGTTATATTTGTAGTAGTAGTAGTAGTAATTATCATAGTAAATCATTATTCCTAACCTAACCTAACCTAACCTAACCTAACCTAACCTAACCTAATCTAACCTAACCTAACCTATCCTCACCTAACTTAACCTATCCTCACCTCACCTCACCTCACCTCACCTATCCTAACCTAACCTAACCTAACCTAACCTAACCTAACCTAGCTTCACCTCACCTCACCTCACCTCACCTCACCTAACCTCACCTAACCTAACCTAACCTAACCTAACCTAACCTAACCTAACCCTAACCTACCAAACGTTTTAACTATGTATTTATCAAAGTGTTTTCTCAAGAGTCTTGCATCTGGTCCACTTTTAATTCCACTAATTTTGTTGATTTTAAAGAATATCGAAAGTCAATGTGACCAAACGAAGAGGAAGAGGAGGAGGAGGAGGAAGAAGAGGAAGAGGAGGAGGAGGAGGAGGGGAGATAGGACAGAGACAAGTAGGAATATATGATGATGAGGAGGAAGCAAACAAAGATAACCAGCACACACAAAAAAAAATAATGGAAGGGAGGGAGAGGGAGAGTGAGAGAGAGGAAGAGGAAGAAGAGGAAGAGGAGGAGTGGTAGTTTAAAGAGGAAGAGGAGAGGTAGTTAAGAGGCGCCACACCTTATCTACCTACCTGGCCTACAATGCTCATTTACTAGTCTTACCTGTCATCTCTTGAAAAATGCACTACCTAACCCCTCCTCTCCCCCCATCAACCCCATCCCCCTCCCCTTCCCCAACTCTTTTACAGCCAATCCTTTAGTTCCTCCACGACTAGAAAACCCCCTCCTCCCCTTTCCTCCTCTTCCCTCCTCCTCCTTCCCTCCTCCTCTCCTCCTCCTCCTCCTCCTCCTCCTCCCTCCTCCTACTCCTCCTCCTCCTCTTCCATCAAAAGGTATGGGGAATATTCAGTTTATCTGTTAACTTACCATACTGCTTACCATATAAAAACCCAAGGCTTCTCTTCTACCCTTCCTCCCTCCCTTCCCTCCCTCTTCTCTTAAAAAGGAGGGAAGGAGGGGAGGAAGGGAGGGAGGGATCTAAGTCATTGTAAAACCCAGGTCTTTATATTGAGGGAGGGAGGGAGGGGAATGGGGGGAAAAGGGGGGGAATGGGTGGGTAGGTAGGTAGGTATGTGGGCAGGAGACACAGAGGAGGAAGAGGAGGGAGAACATGGAGACAAGATAGAAAAAAAAGGGGGAAAAGAGAAGAAAGGATAGCAGAGGAGGAAGGAGGGAGAGAATGGCGAATGAGAGAAAAAAAAAGGGGAGATGAGGAGCTGGAAAGAACCAAGATAATAAATAGAAGTAGGAGAAAGGGAATGAAGAGGAGGAGAGGAGAAGAAGAACAGGAGGAGGAGGAGAGGAGGAGGAGGAGGAGGAGGAGGAAGAGGAGGAGGATGAGGAGGAGTAGGAGGAGGAGGAGGGGTTAGAAGAACAGGAGTAGGAGGAGTAGGAGAAGGAGGGAGTGGAAGAACAGGAGAAGGAGGAGGAGGAGGAGGACGAGGAGGAGGGAGAAGAACATGAGGAGAAGGTGTAGGAGACGAGGAGGAGGAGGAGGAGGAGGAGGAGATAGAAGAATAGGAGGAGGAGGAGGATAGCACTAACAGGAGGTGGGGGGGGGGTAGCTATTATTTACAGAGCGGACAGCAAAGGTTTCAAAGTAAGTAAATCAACAGTTTATGACACCTGGCGCCGGCCCCTTTCGCGTCACCTTCTGTACGACAAGCACTGAGCCGCGGGGAAGGGTGTTGGGGGTCGTTGGGGGTCGTTGGGGGTCGTTGGGGGGGTGTTGGGGGGTGTTGGGGGGCGGTGAGCCAAGGGTACGGGCAGGGGGAGGCTGGGGTCGGGAATAATGGAAGGTATAAAGGGGGTGGTGGGTGACAGGGTTGAGGGGGTTAAGGTGGGTTAAGGGGGACAAGCAAAGGAAGGGCAAGGTGAGGCTGTGGAGGAGGAGGAGGAGAGGAGGAGGAGAGGAGGAGGAGGAGGAGGAGGAGGAGGAGGTGTTGAGATCCCTTGCTTAGAGACTCACAAAGACAAGCTGTGGTAGAGGGGTGGAAGGGGTGGAGGGGTGGAAGGGGTGGAGGGGGTGGAAGGGGTGAGGAAGGGAAGACAATGGTGAAACTACATATATACATATAAATTTTTTTTCAATACAGGTAAAAAAAAAAAAATAGTCAAAAAAGCAACACATTCTTTCTCTGACCAATGATTTAAGGGATTATCTTTTATTTTTTTTTTCTCTCTCTCTCTCTCTCTCTCTCTCTCTCTCTCTCTCTCTCTCTCTCTCTCTCTCTCTCTCTCTCTCTCTCTCTCTTTCTTTCTTTTCTGAGCCTATGAATTACCGCTGAAGCTGACAAAGGTCTATTAACGTTTACAAGCGCTTCAAGACACATTCTCTCTCTCTCTCTCTCTCTCTCTCTCTCTCTCTCTCTCTCTCTCTCTCTCTCTCTCTCTCTCTCTCTCTCTCTCTCTCTCTCTCTCTCTCTCTCTCTCTCTCTCTCTCTCTCTCTCTTAATGACTGACTGTATCAATTAATTCCCGTCTCAGAGTAAAACCTTTGCTATTAGTTGACTTTAATAGCTCTTGTCTTGTTGCCTTTTGACTAACTGTGCTTAATACAGTATCTAATGGGGGGTGGGGGTGTCTGGGGGAGGCTGTAATGGGTGGGTGTGGGTGTGGGATGCAGCTCTTGGGCGTGGGAAGGGGTGGATGAAGAGGTGGATGCAGAGACGAGGAGAGGGAGAGGGAGGGAAGGGTAGGGGAGAAGGGAGGGAAGGGTGGAGGTAAGGTGCTCAATATGTACAGGTAATATTTCACGTTAATAAACACTCTGAATATCAATTAATGTTTTATATCTATTGATGGAAAGCACTTACGAGCACACATCTATTGCTTTGACTAGGTTAATATTAGTTTATTTTTTTTTTTTTTATATCTATCTATCTTTTTTGACTCACTATTATCTTATGAATTTTAATATCTTGATGGATTTATGTATATATCTTTCTTTCCCTTTTCGTTTTTTTAAGTGTGGTAGGAGGAGTCACCTAAAAATTTCCCTGTTTCCCTGTCTCCACATCCTACCACTTTCCCTTTACCCCTTAAAACGCATCCTATCTTAAATACATCCTTCACTTAACCTATCCTAAACACACGCAGCTTTCAATCCTACCAGCCTCTAGTGTCCTTCTAAACTTCCTTCAACCTACACTCTCATTTTCCTTCACTAAGAAAACCATCCTTCCTTCCTTCTCTACACCCACACACTCACACACACACACACCCACATCCCTTTCCTTACCTGCCACAACCACACCCACCCCTGTACCACGTAAGCCAGTAAGTACACCTGGCTAATCAATCTGTCAGGTGTTATGCTTACCTGTACACGTGCTTGTATAAATAAATAGTAAATGGAGAGATATGAATTGCAGGTAATATTTTCGTATGGCGTATTAACGAGAGGAATGGGTGGAGGGAAAGAAGTGGGTGATGGGAGGGTAAAGGGTTTGGGGGGGTGGGGGTGAGGAAGTGTTATGAGGTAAGGGTAAAGGGTTGGAGGAGGAGGAGGAGGAGGAGGAGGAGGAGGAGGAGGAGAGGAGGAGGAGGAGGAGGAGGAGGAGGTGGAGGCATGATAGGATATAATTTATTCATCACCTCCGGCCTTAGTCTTTGAACCCATAAAATAATTGAAATATGGACGGTGGTTGTATCTCAGAAGCACCTCCTCGTCCCCCCCTTTCTCTCCCCATTTCTCTCCCTCTCCTCTGTCCCCCCCCCACACCATCACCATCAATCTACCTTCTGTCCTCACCACACTACCCCAACAAGGTTACATCCGCACCACCACCACACACCACACATCACCACACACA
>JAPQNM010000047.1:8927835-8935335 GCA_029783475.1 Metacarcinus magister
CATATGGAGGTGGAACTGAATGGTTGGAGAGAAAGAAGAAAAAAAAAGTTAGGATTGTGTACGATTGGATGAAGGAAGGAAGGAGGGAGGGAGTAAAGAAGAGAGATAAAGAAGAGAGAGAAAGAGAAGAGAGAGGGAGGGACATAGGTGGGATAAAGAAAGGAAACATAATTTGTGGGAATATATATATCTGGATGTTTGAAAAAGATTGAAATTATACTTAGAGAGAACAAGAAAAAGGACAACGGAGGAGGAGAGGAAGAAGGAAGAAGGGTGGAGAGGAAGAAGAGAAGATGAGGGTCGGGGATACAGGTAAAGAAAGAGGAATACGTAAGAAAATACAAGAAAAGATGAATAGATACCTGGATAAATAAGGGAGATATATGAAAATTGAAATACGAGAGAAAAATCTGAAAAAATATAAGATGGCAGACAAAATATTGATAGAAGGTGAGGAAAGAGACACAGGAAGAAACAAGAGAAGGAAGAAGAGGAAGAGGAGGACGAAAGAAGAAGGGAGAGAGAAATACGAAGATGGGAGGGAACTTTGGGACATATTGGGGAGAAAACAGAGAGGTTAGAAAAAGAAGGGGAGGGAAGGGGATACGAGGGGAGGAAGAGGGGAGGAAGAGGGGAGGGCAGGTGTAATAGCTCGTCACCCAGGTGTAATTGCCACTAATTACCGCGGCGCCTGGGGGGGAGATGCACCTGGGAATGACCTCTCAGCATGCATCGCCCCCTCTTCGCCCCCCTCACGCCCCCCCCTCGCCCCCCTTCACTCATGGGGGTCATGACGTAGTGATGCAATTTATGAAGGTGACAAAATGGACCAGTTAGGAAGGTAAAGTTTGAAAGAAAATGTGTTTGTAGTTAGTTAGTTATTGATGGTTGTTGATGTTGTTGTTGTTGTTGTTGTTGTTGTTGTTGTTGTTGTGATGATGTTTTTGCTGTCGTTATTATTATCATTATATCTACTTTCACTACTACTACTACTACTACTACTACAACAACAACTACTACTCATATTACTTACTCATTTCTTACAGTACTATCTTTTCAACCAGTCACTAACCTAACCTAACCTAACCTAACCCTTACCACCCAAACTACCTGTGTGTAAGTACCTCGTTAACTACCTGTCGCTGTACTTTTCAATCTTGTACTCTGGCTTCGACGAGAACCACTCAAGCGTCCTCGTAACACCTCGCTGCTCTTCTCTCTCTCTCTCTCTCTCTCTCTCTCTCTCTCTCTCTCTCTCTCTCTCTCTCTCTCTCTCTCTCTCTCTCTCTCTCTCTCTCACGCCCGAGGACACTATGTAATTTGGACACGGCTAGACAAGGCTTCTTCCTCCCCCCTCCTCCTCCTCCCTCTCCCTCCCCCCCCTCCCTTCTACAAATGTCGTCAATGGGGAAGGGACACACCTTAGGGACAACAGGGTGGGGGGAGGGGGGAGGCATAGGACACCCAGGGGCACCTACACCTCCAACCCCCTAATTTTTGGACGTTAAGGTGATGAAGACTTTTCTTAGCTTTTTTTTGTTCTCTCTCTCTCTCTCTCTCTCTCTCTCTCTCTCTCTCTCTCTCTCTCTCTCTCTCTCTCTCTCTTTTTGGTTTTAAGTAAATAATATCGTTGTTTTGTGTTGGTGTTTATTGGGATGTTTTATTATTATTATTATTATTATTATTATTATTATTATTATTATTATTATTATTATTATTATTATTATTATTATTATTATTATTTACCAGGATAATTTTTTTTTACGTTGAGTCTTTTTTCTTTTTATTTGGTGTGGTTTGTCGGCGTTCGTTCTTATAGCATAGGTGATAATGGAAGGAGTAGTAGTTGTAGTAGTAGTAGTAGTAGTAGTAGTAGTAGTAGTAGTAGTAGTAGTAGTAGTAGTAGTAGTAGTAGTAGTAGTAGTAGTAGTAGTAACAACAACCTTTTAAATCATACAAATAATTAATCTATCACACACAATCACAATTCACCAAACCCACACCCACCCACACACACACACACACACACACACACACACACACACACACACACACACACACACACACACGCACATTCACATTGGTCACGGTAACAATATCAATTCTGCAATGGAAAATGTTTGACAATTAAAAACAAAAATTATTCCCATTATGTCTGGCTCAGTTTAATCACTCTTAATTGCCAGGCGATATAAATAATGCCACAGATATTATACCCAAAAAACATTACTGATACGGCCACCGATGACAGGAGTGAGGGGGGGGGAGGGAGGGGGAGGAGGAGGAGGAGGAGGAGGAGGAGGAGGAGGAGGAGGAGAGGGAAAATAAAGGAGTATGGGAATTGGAATGGGTAATGATGAAGAGGAGTTAGGAAAGGAAAGGGAGAAAAAAACGAGGAAGAGGAGGAAGAAAGATGAGAGAGAGAGAGAGAGAGAGAGAGAGAGAGAGAGAGAGAGAGAGAGAGAGAGAGAGAGAGAGAGAGAGAGAGAGAGAGAGAGAGAGAGATCAAATGCCTAACCGAAAAAGGCCGGTTAAACGAGGGCATACTAATGAATTTATACGGAATCCTATGATGAGAGAAGAAAATAAAGTTACCAAAGTTATAATTAAATGAAAAAGTGTCCGGATAAATAAGACCAAGCTAAGAGTTTGATTAAATAACAAAGAAATCCGGTTAAACGAAGAAGGAGAATCCGTTAACAAGAAAAAATACGATTCCGAGAGAGAAAAATTCCGGTTAAACGAGACACTTCACACAGATGCTAAAATTACCAAAAATGTTCGGTTAAGAAAAGTTCCGAACAACTCCGGATGCAAGATGTATTCCGGTTCAATAACAGGTTGTTCATAGTCCATCGTGACATCCAATTCGGTTCGGACTGACGAGAAGGACGGATAAGTGATAGTCCGGTAAAGTGATGGCGTGAGGGTCGGATAAGTGGGGGGGAATCCGGTTAAGCGAACAACTCTCTCTTCTTATGTTAATGTTCGGTTAGGGTAATGGGGTGGATGGGAAGGAAATGGGAGGAGGGAAGAAAGGAAGAAGGGGTGAAGGGAGGGAAGGAGGGAGGGAAGGAGGGATGAAATATAATAAATTGAGGGTTGATGAAAGACGAAAG
The DNA here is from genome assembly GCA_029783475.1 of Metacarcinus magister. NCBI lineage: Eukaryota > Metazoa > Arthropoda > Malacostraca > Decapoda > Cancridae > Metacarcinus > Metacarcinus magister. Next base: position 8,930,955 of record JAPQNM010000047.1, read on the forward strand.
GAAGGAAGGAAGGAAGGAAGGAAGGAAGGAAGGAAGGAAATAGAATACAGTGATATTTAAGTGACATTATTTGCAAGCTACTAAATAATACAACAATACTCTCTCTCTCTCTCTCTCTCTCTCTCTCTCTCTCTCTCTCTCTCTCTCCTCTCTCTCTCTCTCTCTCTCTCTCTCTGTCAGGCGCCCATCGTGGACCATCCAAAGGGCATCATTAATTATGCACAAAAACAATCGCTGGCAACTTCGTCTGGCCTCCCACAATACATTAATATATCATGAATCCTACGCCTCTCTCTCTCTCTCTCTCTCTCTCTCTCTCTCTCTCTCTCTCTCTCTCTCTCTCTCTCTCTCTCTCTCTCTCTCTCTCTCTCTCTCTCTCTCTCTCTCTCTCTCTCTCGAAAAATGGCAGCTATCTCCGTTTTCTATCTCCGTTTCTTCCTCTTTTGAAATAAATGAAAATATTCTTACTTTTCCTCCTTCCAAGGTAATATTAGGAAGACAGGTGAGACGAACAGGTGAGGAGGAGCAGGTAAAGGTGATCAATTGGAAAGAGAGAGAGAGAGAGAGAGAGAGAGAGAGAGAGAGAGAGAGAGAGAGAGAGAGAGAGAGAGAGAGAGAGAGAGAGAGAGAGAGAGAGAGAGAGAGAGAGAGAGAGAGAGAGAGAGAGAACAAAACAAAAAAAATACAAAACGATACACGAAGACAATCATACAATTTCGAACACTTTTTTTTAATTCAGAATATGTTTAGTGATAGTCTGAATAATAATAATAATGATGATGATAATGATGATGATGATAATGATGACACTATGTTAAGCTTACATATTCATGACAATATTCAACTTTTGTAAGCTTCTTTTAGTCTACCTTAATTACAGGTAGGACATCTCACCTGTACTGCCTCGACCAATCACAGCCTCGCTTTGACATACCTGGAAAGAGAGGAAAATGTTTTATTATTATTATTATTATTATTATTATTATTATTCATGGTAATTGCAAAAAAAAATAGTAATAATACAAAATAAATAAAGAATAAATAAATAAAAAACATATATATAAATAACAATTTAATTTTAACTTGTCTATTAGAAAGAAAAAAACAAATTAGATAAAGGAAATTTACGTCTTCATAAAAAACCAAAAGAAGAAGAAGAAGCAGAAGAAGAAGAAGAAGAAGAAGAAGAAGAAGCAGAAGAAGAAACAGAAGAAGAAGAAGAGAAGAAAAAGTAAAAATAAAATCTCCATCATAAAAATACACTTTGATTCTAATTACGTCAAAAAAAAGAAAAAGAAAATGGGAGGTAACATTGGCGGGGAAACTAATTAAATTCTCAAACAATCGACGACGTTCCAGGTTTTTCCATCATTTCCAGAAAACTTTGTAACGGAATAAGACCTTCCAGTTCTTCTAATTGTTGGGTGAAAAAACACTTATTTATTTCGACGGCTGAAGATGGAGGAAGAGGAGGAGGAGGAGGAGGAGGAGGAGGAGGAGGAGGAGGAGGAGGAGGAGGAGGAGGAGGAGGAGGAGGAGGAGGAGCTATTGATCATGCCATTGCTATCGTAACCAAACACAAAACTAAACAAAATAATAATAATAATAACAATAATAATAACAACAACTATTAATAACTTCTCTTCACCAGTCTATTCACTAATTACATTCACTCTTCACTCCTCTAAAGAAAAAAAAATAAAGACTAAATCTAATTACTATCGCTGGAAGGCAAATATTTTCTTCATTATATCCATCAGAATATTCATGTATATATATATATATATATTTTTTTTTCCCCTCCATCGGCAAAGGGAGGAAGAAAAGACTTTGGAAATGAATAAAAGAAGATATTTGAATACTCTCTTCCCTTCTCTCTCTCTCTCTCTCTCTCTCTCTCTCTCTCTCTCTCTCTCTCTCTCTCTCTCTCTCTCTCTCTCTCTCTCTCTCTCTCTCTCTCTCTCTCGTTCTACTACTCTCATCTTTTATCTCTTTCTCCCATTTACTTCCCTCCCTCCCACCCTTCCTTCCTCACTCCATCTTCTCTATCCCTTTCTCCCTCTCTCCCTCTCTCTCCCTCTCTCTCTCTCTCTCTCTCTCTCTCTCTCTCTCTCTCTCTCTCTCTCTCTCTCCCCTCCCTCCCTTCCCTCCCCTTCGCCCCTGAGGCAGTGAACGCGGGTCCAGCAGTCCACTGAAAAAAAATTGCTCCATTGGAATTTAATTATAAGACAGCCAGTGGCCAATGGTCGAAGGGGGGGGAGGGAGGGAGGGAGGGAAAGTTGGTGGGTGGGAGGGAGGGAGGAAAGTGGGTGGGAGGGAAGGAAAGGATGGTAGTAAGGGGTTTCTTTCTTTCTTTCTTTCTTTCCCTTTTTTTTATTTATTATCTGTTATTTAATTTGTCTGTTTAGATATTTTCCTTTTTCCTAAATAATTACTTGATTAATATAGACACAAAAAAATATATATACTTTCAGATTTTTTTAAAGGAATACAGTGAAAAAAATAATAAGTGCAAAATAAATGTAACAAAGGACTCAAATACATATACGTAAAGAAATAACTAAAAAAAAATATATATATGAATAAGTAAAAGAAACACACATCAATACTAATACAACACTAATACAACACAAACATATATTCCTAGATTGCTGTATATTGTTTATTTAGCCTTTTTTTATATAGTGCAAGGAAGAAGAAGAGAAGGAGTAAAAAAAGAAAGAGGAAGAGAAAGAAGAGGAGGAGGAGAGCTAGAATAATAATTTAATAAGTAACGAAAAAATGAGTTATATGGAGTCAATATTAAAATTCAAAATCATGTAAAGTTATAAGCTAAAAAATGTGCGTTAGTGGAGCGTAAAAATGATACAAAAGTGTGTGGATATAACGTAAAAGTAATACAAAGCAGTGTTAAGGAATAAAGAAAATAATAAAACCTGCTAAATATATAAAGCCAAGAGAAGTACAATGATAAAAACGTGTGACAAAACAAATACTAAAATAAATGAATAGATAAATACAATAAAACATAAACACGAGGAAGAGGAGGAGGAGGAGGAGGAAGAAGCAGTGAGGTTCAATGGGTGTGTGTGTGAATGATGAGAAAATAAAGATGAGGGAAACACAATGAGCAATGCGGGAACAAGGGAAAAAAAGAAGAAAATAACGATATGGGAAAGTGACAGTGACAAGATAATAGAAATAAAAAGAAAAAAAATATAATATATAACAACATAATTACAGAACGTGTTAGGGAGTGTGTAAGCAGGAGATAAATAGAGAGAGAGAAAGAGAGATAAATGGAGGGAATTGGGAGACATAGAGAGGGAGGGAGGGAGAGAGGGAGGGAGAAAAGGAGATAGGAAAGGAAGGAAAGGAGGGTAGGAGGGAGGGAGTGAATGTGTGAGGGATGGAGGGAGGGAGGAAAAGAGTGAGTGTAAGAGGAAAGGAGGAAAGGAGGGAGGGAAAGGAAGGAAAGGAGGGTAGGAGGGATTGAGCGTGGGAGGGAAGAAGGGAGGGAAAGGAGGAGGGGAAGAGTGCCCAATAAGACGCCGGGCCACACCTGCCAATCCAAACAGGTGTGCCAGCCCCGAGGTGGAAATTGGCAAGCGTCGCATATTACACAAAAATCGGCTAAAAATCGGGTGCAGGGTGTCAGTGCGGGACGTTTCTCAGCCGATATAACCAGCCACGTGCGTCACTCAGCGCACCCTACGTAGCACTGCCGTACCTATTTACGTACTGCATGTCAGACTGTTACGTGCGTTTGGCAAAGAAAATTATATGCAAAGAAAACGGAATGATAGATCTGCCTTGATTAAAAACAAAATAAAATGAAAATAATAATAGTAATATAAACACAATAATTGACTGATAAAAGATAATGGAAATGAGCTAAAAAAGTAATAATAAAAAAATATATATGCAGAAAATGATCAATAAAAGATAAAAGTAATACGGTAAAAAGTAATAAAAAAAAAATAAATCATAGATAAACAAAAAAAAAACGATGAACAAAAGATAATGGGAATATATTACAATATAAACGAGGAAAAAAAAAAATTGAGGAAAAAAAGTATAACATTGTATCACACACTAAATCGCACAAAAACAAGATTACCAGAAATAAAAATATAAAAAAAAATATTAACATTAATAATATCATTCCTCTCTCTTCTGTCCCCCATTTTCTTTACAGTTCAGACCATTCAAGGCAAACTAAACCAAACACAGCAAACACTTAATATAGAAAGAATAAAGACAAACAAAACCTGATCAATAATTCCTCGTCAAACAGGAATCCCGAACCAGCACACGTCAGACAGGTGACATTAATTAGTACACAGGTAAGAGCTACATACAGGTAATACTGAGGCGACAT
>JAPQNM010000047.1:8940335-8945335 GCA_029783475.1 Metacarcinus magister
GGGAGGTAAGGGGAAAAAGGGGAAAAGGGAAAAAGGGGAAAAAGGTGATATGAGGAATAGGATGCAAAGGGAATTAGAGACAGGGTTGATATGACACTAAAGGGAAGATACTAAAGGGGAACAAAGGGAAAAAAGGGGGGAAAAGGGGGAAAAAGGGGGAAAAAGGGGGAAAAAAAGGGGGGAAGGATACAATGATGCAGAAGGAGTCGCAAAGATGAAAGTTTGTGGGAAAATCTGACGAAAAACTGAAAGGGGAAAACGAGAGGGGAAAAAGGGAAGGTGCCACAGAGGAAGGAAGGGAAACTTGAGGGGGAAAGTGTGAAGAGTGCCAAGGAAAAGAGTGCCATGACACGAGGGAAAAAAGAGAGGGAAACTTTCATGACAATAGGGAAAAAAATGAGTTCAGGGAAAAGTTTTAAAAGAATGAGAGAGAGAGAGAAAGAGAGCGAGAGCGAGAGCGAGAGAGAGAGAGAGAGAGAGAGAGAGAGAGAGAGAGAGAGAGAGAGAGAGAGAGAGAGAGAGAGTAGTATTAGAAAACAATAAAAAGAAAAGATCACATATAAAGTAGACAATAAGGAGAAGGAAATGAAGAGTAGTTAAGGAGAAAAAAGAAGAGGAGGAGGAGGAGGAGGAGGAGGAGGAGGAGGAGGAGGAGGAGGAGGAGGAGGATTGTAGCCAAGGAAGTGAACTGAAAGGAGAACAGATTACGAGGAATCAAGGAGGTATGAGTATTTAGGGATCAGAGAGGAGGAGGAGGAGGAGGAGGAGGAGGAGGAGGAGGAGGAGGAGGAGGAGGAGGAGGAGGAGGAGGAGGAGGAGGAGGAAGAAGAAGAAGAAGGAAGAATAGGAAGGAAAAATGGGAAAAAACTCTATAGAAATGAAAGACGGAGTGACGGGAGGAATGGGGAGAGGAATAGAGGATTACGGGAGGAAGGAGAGGGAGGGAAGGGAAGGGAGGGAAAGGGAGGAAGGGAGGGAGGTGATGGAGGGAAGGGAGGAAGGGAGGGAAGGGAGGGAAGGGAGGAAAGGAGGGAGGGAAAGTCTCAGAGGCATGGCGACGGCGGGGACAGCAGCAGTTGGCGCCATGGACAAATATTTACATTTCTCGCGTCTTGAAGGAGGCGCCAGTCTTGCCCAGATGCCCCTACCCACCCCCTTCCCCTCCTCTCCCCTTCCCTTCCCTTCCCTTCCCTTCCCTTCCCTTCCCTTCCCTTCCTTTCCCTTCACTCTCTCTTTCTCTCTCTCGTTACCTGGTATTTTCATTCTTCGTCGCTTTGAAATTACCTTTAAGAGAGAGATATATAGAGCGAAAGAGAGGATGAAACATAGTAAATGAACATGTGAGGTGGAGGAGGAGGAGGAGGAGGAGGAAGAGGAGGAGGAGGAGGAGGAGGAGGAGGAGGAGGAGAGGGCGTCTGACAGTTGATGGCAGGTGAGGTGGGTGGTTTTTGCGAGGTGGTGACGAGAACGAGGCCAAACGAGCTTCTTTATCAATGATTGTTAATATTCCTCACGAGAACTGATCCTCCTCCTCCTCCTCCTCCTCCTCCTCCTCCTCCTCCTCCTCCTCCTCCTCCTCCTCCTCCTCCTCCTCCTCTTCCTCCTCCTCCTAAGTTAGTACGTCTTCACTGCACTACATCAACGTTTTCTTTATTTGCTTTATTTTCTTTATTTTCTTTCACCTTGCTTGTCTCACCTGTTCAGTATTAATGATGTATAAGATAATTGTGTCCTTGGCTTCCTATATGTTGTATGTTGTATGTTGGTGTATGTTGTTGTATGTTGCCTGACGCTGGTATGCATATATTCATTCATTCATTCATTTATATTATTCATTCATTCATCTATACATTCCTACATTTATACATTCTCTCTTGGCGAAGGGAGTAAATGGGAGTAATAAATATTAATTGATTGGGATAATGACACGTACGGAAAGGCAAGGTAATGAAGCAGTAATGATGGATGATTGATGATGATGATGATGATGATGATGATGATGATGATGATGATGATGATGATGATGATGATGATGATGATGATGATGAAGATAGTAAAAAAAAAACAATAAATAATAATAATAATAATAGTCATGAAAACCAGAGGATTATCTTGTTTTTCAAACCTTATTATGTCTATTTATCTTCCCGTCTGCGTCTCTCTCTCTCTCTCTCTCTCTCTCTCTCTCTCTCTCTCTCTCTCTCTCTCTCTCTCTCTCTCTCTCTCTCTCTCTCTCTCTCTCTCTCTCTCTCTCTCTCGCTAGCGTCAACCACTCCCTCTCCCTAGAGTTGACGTGTGTGAAGGAAGGGAGGAGGAGGAGGAGGAGGAGGAGGAGGAGGAGGAGGAGGAGGAGGAGGAGGAGGAGGAGGAGGAGGAGGCAGAGTTGGCACCTCTCTCTGAGTGACGTTGGTTAGCCTGCTGATACCTGCACTTTTTGCCCAGAAGGGGACGGCAGAGGGGAAGGTGAGGGGAGAGGGGAGAGGGGAGGTAACGTAGGGGAGAGTAGGGGTTGAAGAGATGAGGGAAGGTGACGGGAGAGGGGAGAGGAGGGGAGATGAAGAGAGGAGGGGAGATGGGGAGAGTAAGGGTTGAAGAGATGAGGGAAGGTGGCGGCAGCAAGTTTAAAGCAAGAGAGGAGAAGAGAGATAAAGGAGAGGAGAAGCAGAGGACTAAATGAGACAGCAAGGAAAAGCATGAGATAAAACCAAGAAATGATACGAATACAAGAAAAAAAGAAAGAAAGGAGGAATAGGAGAAAGTGAAAGAAAAAGAAGAAAAAAAGAAAGATAAAAAAGAATAAGAAATAGAAGAAGGAAGGAAAGTACTCAAATATAACACATTTTTCTCCCATATTTCACGGGTGGAGATGAAGGGAGGAGGAGGAGGAGGAGGAGGAGGAGGAGGAGGAGGAGGAGGAGGAGGAGGAGGAGGAGGAGGAGGAGGAGGAAGGGAAAGAAAGAATAACCACAAAAAACAGTAAAATAATCTCAGGAGGAAAGAAAAAAGGAAATAGGAGGAAAAAGTTCTTCACTTAGTGTTATTAAAAATTAGGAATATTTTTCTACTTTTCCAAATGACGTTAATGGGGAAGAGAGGGAGAGAGAGAGAGAGGGGGAGAGAGAGCGAGAGAGAGAGAGAGAGAGAGAGAGAGAGAGAGAGAGAGAGAGAGAGAGAGAGAGAGAGAGAGAGAGAGAGAGAGGGAGGGAAAGAAGAAAAAAGCTACAGTAGAGAAAATGTATACGTGTATGTTTTTGTGAGGGTGTTTATGCATGAATTAGTGTGTGTGTGTGTGTGTGTGTGTGTGTTATTAGTGAGTGTATATGTATGTATGTATGTATGTACTAGTGAGTGCATACATTGACGAAATATAAAAACAAACGACACACACACACACACACACACACACACACACACACACACACACACACACACACACACACACACACACACACCTCACGAAACACGTCTCTCTTCAATTTTCAAACTCATATAAAAAACACAACAAACTTTTCTTGGGAGTCAATTAATGAACGTCACACCTGATGGGGAAGGTGAGGGTGGCAGGTGAGAGTAAGGGGTAAGGGGTGAGGGTAAGGGGTGAGGGGAGACACTTCAATTATCACATATAGGTCACCACGCCACCGAGGGGACACAGACTTACCACACAGGAAGGGGAACAAAGGGAGATTATTGCACAGAGGGGAAATGAATAAAAATTGGAAAAAAAATATATAGAAGGATTGAAATATTTGAAAGATGAAAAAGGAAATATGTTTGTTGAGAAATATGATGCAATTTAGTGATATGATTGTAAGAGGAAAAGATGAATAACAAGAAGAAGAAGAAGAAGAAGAAGAAGAAGAAGAAGAAGAAGAAGAAGAAGAAGAAGAAGAAGAAGAAGAAGAAGAAGAAGAAGAAGAAGAAGAAGAAGAAGAAGAAGAAGAAGAAGAAGAAGAAGAAGAAGAAGAAGAAGAAGAAGAAGAAGAAGAAGAAGAAGCAAAAGATGATGATGATGAAGACAACAACAACAATAATAATAATAACAAGAAAATGAACAGCAAATAAACTAAAAAAAATATATAAGGAGACAAAAATAAAGTAAACAAAAAACAAACCTTCTCTCCATCTTACATTCTTCCCCTTCTCTTCCTTACTTCATCTCCTCCTCCTCCTCCTCCTCCTCCTCCTCTTCCTCCTCCTCTCTACCTCCATACATTTTTACGCATGTAGGAAAAGAAATATAACTGTGATATCTGAATAAACTTGAGAAATAGAGTGAGTTAGGAAGGGAGAGAGAGAGAGAGAGAGAGAGAGAGAGAGAGAGAGAGAGAGAGAGAGAGAGAGAGAGAGAGAGAGAGAGAGAGAGAGAGAGAGAGAGAGAGAGAGAGAGAGAGAGAGAGAGAGAGAGAGAGAGAAGGGAGAAAAGGAGGGAGAGAAATAGTAAAGAGAGAAGATAGGTTAAAATGAGACTGAAAATTAGGGAAGGAAAGGACTTGAAAATGCACAAACAGAGGGATAAGGAGGAGGAGGAGGAGGAGGAGGAGGAGGAGGAGGAGGAGGAGGAGGAGGAGGAGGAGGAGGAGGAGGAAGAGGAGGCGGACACATAACACTAAAATTATCACATACAATCTTTCCTTAATATGAAGATGCATTAGAAAGAGCGAGAGCGAGAGCGAGAGAGAGAGAGAGAGAGAGAGAGAGAGAGAGAGAGAGAGAGAGAGAGAGAGAGAGAGAGAGAGAGAGAGAAGCGGGGGAGGTGAGGGAGAAGTGACAGGTGAGAAGGGCGGCTGTATGAGGGGGAAGACAGGTGACGGTGTGTGCTGAGTGAGGGGAGAAGAGTGACGAGGGGAAGAAGGGGAATAAGGAAGAGTGAAGAGGAGGGGAAAAGAGGGGAAAAGATGGGGAAAAAGAAGGAGTAAGGAAGGGAAAAAGAGAAACAGGGGGAGGAAGAGGGGAAAAGAGGGGGAAAAGAGAGGAAGATTGGGAAAAGTAAGAAAATA
>JAPQNM010000047.1:8950335-8952835 GCA_029783475.1 Metacarcinus magister
CCTAACCCCCTCTTCTCTCCCTCCCTCCATCCGTCCCTCTCTCTCTCCCTTGCCGCTCAAACCTTGCTACTTACTTATTTTAGTATTTAGCAATTTTATACAATTTCCACATCACTCACGTCTATTTTCTTGATCTCAAACGTTACTTTATCTCACCGTCAGCCTTTGCCGCGGGGGAGAAGGCGGGGAAGGGCGCCAAGGTGGTTAAAAAGATGAAAGTAGCGAGTATTTTGGCATCATCGTACGGCTGGCAGTGGGGTGCGGCTGGTCCTGCTCCGCCATTGGTCAGCAGAAAAAGGGGTTGGGTAAAGCTACTGCTCCTTCGATTTTTGGCTAATGAGAAGGGCTCGGTGGAGGAGGCGGAGGGAGAGGTGGAGGCGCCGCCGCTGGGGGTATTAGTGGAGGCAGTGGAGGTAAGAGAAGGAACGAAAAAGGGAGGGAAAAAATAATACTCCATCCATCCCCCCTTCCCTCCTCCTCCTCTCCACCTCCCCTCAACACCCTCTCTCTCAAGAAAAAACAGAAAAGAAGGGAAAATATTTTGACCAATCTTATTCCATTTTTTTTTCTTTTTTTTGAGTGAATTCAATGGAGATTTCGACGAGTCTTCAATTCGTCCCCAAAAAAATAATACAAAAAAAAATTAAGTAAATGGAAATAACGCTGATCTGAAGTGTTTTTCTTGAAATTGATGAAGTGTAAATTAAACTCACACTTCAAAAAATTACTAAAAAGTGAAGAAAAAAATAACTAAAACACATAGCAAGGAAACCAAGAAGAAAACGCATTTGAGATAAAAGAAAATGTATTTGTACCCAATTTTCCAAAAAGCTTCAAGAGAGAGAGAGAGAGAGAGAGAGAGAGAGAGAGAGAGAGAGAGAGAGAGAGAGAGAGAGAGAGAGAGAGAGAGAGAGAGAGAGAGAGAGAGAGAATATAAGAGAAAAAGGGGGCTCAGGTTTTCCTAATCAGTTCACACAATGTCGGCATTTTGGAAAGGAAGAAGAGGAGGAGGAGGAGGAGGAGGAGGAGGAGGAGGAGGAGGAGGGAGAGAAGAGATATTGGAACTTGGCCGTGCCGCTCCTCCTTCCTTTCCTCTATCCTCTCCTCCCTGCACCTCCTCCTTTCCCCTCTTTTTTCCCCTCCCTTAGATTGTCTTATTTTCCCAAGGAGCCATCTGTGTCCATCTGCAGGAGCCGCGTTCGTATCCTTCCCCTCGGCCACGACTTAAGCCTCGTAACCTAGCACTATTTTCCCCTTAGTTCCCTTAATTTACAAACGCGAGGGTGCTTAACTCACCCTCGTTAGTGGAGTCAGAGGCGGTAATTAGTGGAAGGGGGGAGGGAAGGTTACTGGTAAAATGACCTGACCTGGAGCGAGGGTCAAGCAGGCGAGGTCACACGCTTTGAGGGAGGGAGATAGACAGAGGGGAATTAAGAGAAGGGAGAAAGAAAGGCTTATTTGACCTAAGTTGGCAGGAGGGATTGAGCCTTGTGTGTGTGTGTGTGTGTGTGTGCGTGTGTGTGTGTCTTAATGAAGAATGTCAATGTGTGTGTGTGTGCGTGTGTGTGTTTGTGTGTTATCTGACTGGCAGAAAGGCTAATAAACTGAGTGGCTGTGATATTTGGCTCCTCGTCTCTCTCTCTCTCTCTCTCTCTCTCTCTCTCTCTCTCTCTCTCTCTCTCTCTCTCTCTCTCTCTCTCTCTCTCTCTCTGCTTCCAATTCCTTGTTTTTGAAGTAATTAGGATCAAGAGAGGAGAATAAATATACTAATACTTAACATATTATTATTCTTATATTCCTAAGTCACACATACACATTAAAGAAGACTTACTATCTATACCAAGTAACCTCAATGATAACTAACTATCACGTAAACATAAACAACTAACAAGCAAAACAAACACATAAAAGAGAGAGAGAGAGAGAGAGAGAGAGACGTTAATAAGAACAAAAATACACACACAATAAACAAACATACAATTACATCCACTCGTTTACAAAATAATTCACACATTCACAGCTCATCTAACATTTCCTTTTTTCCTGTTCTTTTTCTTTACCTTTTTTCCTAGACCTTCATCAGAGCGTCCCGTCCTGTCATCTCCTTTTCCTATTTATTTATCCATACGGAGATAGCCAGAAATATCTCCTCCTCGCCCCTTCGCCCCTTCGCCTCCTGTTTCCTTCAAGTTGACAATATATATGATAATCGCATTGACCCTTTCTCTCCCTTCCTTCTCTCGGACCAGCGAAAGGGAGGGAAGGATGGAGGGCTAAAGGGAGGGAGGGAAGGAGTGGGTGTAAGGGCACAGATGTAAGAGGTCATAGGTTAGTGTAATATGATCCTCAGTGCAGAAGAGGAAAAGGTCGAGAATCATGTGTATTTGTAAAGAGAGATGGTTCCGTGTGTCTAATTAAGAGAAGACGACGTGTGTGTGTGTGTGTGTGTGTGTGTGTGTGTGTGTGTGTGTGTGTGTGTGTGTGTGTGTGTGTGTGTGTG
>JAPQNM010000047.1:8955335-8960335 GCA_029783475.1 Metacarcinus magister
CTATAAAATTGCAATAACATGTTCCCCGCGTTATGTTTAGTATGTGTATATATATATATTTAATTCCTTTTTATTATTCTATTCACGGTTCATTTATATATATATTTTTTTTCACAGTTGAGTCAGTGTATATAACTGAGAATATATCGTCTTTGTATGAATGCAAATACATAATGATAATTGAAAAAAAGAATATATAACTGCAAATAAAATAAATAAATAATTGAAAAAAAGAATATATGATTGGAAAAAAAAATATATTATACAACAAATTACTCTGAATAATTTGTATCTATTTATTTTTTTCAACTGTGGTTAAAACTGGTTTATATAAAGTGTCGCTGTTCTTTCTTTTCCTTTTTTTTATTTTTTTTATTATTTTTTTCTTGGGTATGTCGTGTTGTTGTTAGTGTTGTTGTTGATTACATTATCAGTATATTAAGTGGCCATTAAGTTAGAGCAACACCTTACTACTTTTACTGCAACTTTAATGCTTCGACAACTTGGACACTCTTGCAATAATATACACTTAGTTTCGCGTTTGTTCTTGTGAGTGAGAGTTTTCCTAAGAGTACTTTTCTTGACTTTGATTTTTAATAGCATAACTAGTTTCTTTAATATCTGCTTAACACGATTTTATTACCAATTACAATGACTTTTATTACTTATTTACATTCAACACTTCATCGCTTATAATTCCTCCTTCATTCTTCACATTTTTATCCTTTATTCTATCCTATCAACCTTACCTTCCCATCTATCCTTATTCATCCTCATTCTTCCATCCTTTATTCTTATATCTCGTTCCTTTTACCTTCCTTTACACCTCATTCTTCTTCCTTTCTCTGGTCAGGTTGTCGCGCTGTCGCTAGATCGATACAAACATTACTTTGCATGACTCCCTAAGCGTTTGGAGGAGGAGGAGGAGGAGGAGGAGGAGGAGGAGGAGGAGGAGGAGGAGGAGGAGGAGGGAAGAGGTTTGCAGTAGTGTTGGTTATGTACTCTATCTTTCTCTCCTTCTCTCTCTTTCTCTCTCTTCATCATTATATTCTCTTCCTCCATTCCCTGATTTCTCGCCCTCCCTTGTCACCCTCCCTCCCTTCCTCCCTCTCTCAGTTCCCTCCTCTTCCCTTCCCTCCCCTCGCTTCCCTCCCTAAGCCCCTCCCCCTTCAATTTAAGCTCCTCCCTCTATAGATAAAGTAAAGAAAAAAAGAGAGAATAATGAATGCCAGTACAAAATACAACTTATCGATCCACTGACCATCAATACCTTAATTCTGAGGGGAAAATCGAAACCGTTCACACACATACACACGCACACACACACACACACGGTACTATGCGAGAGAGAGAGAAAGAGATAGAGATAGAGTTAGAGATAGATAGAAATAGAGAGAGAACTACTAGACATTTGAACTAAAAAAATAGGAAGAAAAAAAAATCGTCGTTATAAGTAGTAAAATAAAAACGAAATAAGAAAAAAAATCACAAAAAAAGCAAAGAAAGAAAATAAATAACTAAAGAATAACAACAAATAATAATAATGAAAGGTAAAGACAAATACTCTCTTTTCCTTTCCTCCTCCTCCGCCCTTTCTTCCCCTTTCCACCCCTTCCTCTCCCTTCCTTTCCCTCCCCGTACACTGTCACCTTTTTTCACCTTTATTAATTACCAGCCAGGTGTCGTACCCTCCTCTCGCATATTATATTTTCAGTAATTAATTCTTTCTTTGGGGCATGAATAGTGAGCTGTTACGGAGGAAGATAATGACATACACTATTAAAAACCACTCTCTCTCTCTCTCTAACCTAACCTAACCTAACCTAACCTAACCTAACCTAACCTACCCTAACCTAACCTAACCTAACCTAACCTAAGCTAACCAAACCTAACCTAACCTAACCTAACCTAACCTAACCTAACCTAACCTAACCAAACCTAACCTAACCTAACCTAACCTAACCTAACCTACCCTAACCTAACCTAACCTAACCTAACCAAACCTAACCTAACCTAACCAAACCTAACCTAACCTAACCTAACCTAACCTAACCTAACCTAACCTAACCTAACCAAAACCTAACCAAACCAAACCAAACCTAACCACAACTACACTAACAACCACAATCCACCACCACAACCACCACAGTGACGTCACATTAGCGGGTGTGACGCCATCTAGCGGGGGGTGGGCGGGCGGCGGAGGGAGAGGGGGGCGGCGGCCAGGTGTGGAGCCGCGGTGATGTGTTGGACAGGCAGCTCCGCCCAGCCCGTGTTCCGTGGCTCACACACGGTTCCGCGGGCGTGTTCCATCACCCTACTAACAATGGGGGGGGGGAGCGGGGGGGGAAGAAGAGGGGGGGGAGCAAGGTGGAGAGAGAGGGAAGGTGGTACAGGGCGGGACGGGAGGAAGATGAAAGAAGGAGGAAGGAGGAGGATGGATGAAAGGTTAAAAGAGAGAAGGGAGAAAGGGAGAAGGGAGAGAGAGAGAGAGAGGATGGATAAAAGGTTCAGAAGGGAGAAGGAAGGAAGAGGAGGAAGGGTGAGAGGAGAGAGGATGTAGGATGCAGGGTGAGAGGAAGCTGGGAGGGGATGAGAGGGAGGTGCAAGACAGATGGAGTGTAAGAGAGATGGAAGTTAAGAGGAAGGGGTAAGAGGGAAGAGAGGAGAGGGAAGGAAAGATAAGAGGGAAGAGGGAAGGAGGGAGGGAGGGAGGAAGAGGGAGGGATAGAGAGAGGAATGGAAGGAAGGAGGGAGATAGAAGAGGTGAGGGAAGAATAAATAGGGATAAAGAAGAAAATATACAATACGAACAATAAAGAAAATAATGAAAGATGAATAAAGACAAAAAATAAAAACAAATGGACAGAAATAATGAATAAATAATAAACAAATATAAAAAAAAATAAAGATAGTGACCTAAAATAAATAAAATGAAAAATAATAAAGAAAAATATACAGATATTAAACACACAATAAAAAAGATGATTTGCAACATAACTAAGATAAATATATACATTAAAAAGCAAAGCACATACATAAAAAATAATAGACCATAAGACAAATGTGGTGAAGAGAGAGAGAGAGAGAGAGAGAGAGAGAGAGAGAGAGAGAGAGAGAGAGAGAGAGAGAGAGAGAGAGAGAGAGAATTAACACTTCTTATCAAACAAGGGGTGTGGCGGCAGGACAGTGTATGTGTATGCGTATGTATGTGTATGTGTGTGTGTGTGTGTGTGTGTGTGTGTGTGTGTGTGTGTGTGTGTGTGTGTGTGTATGTGTGTGTGTGTGTGTGCGTATAAGTAACCAGGAAATACCAAACATACACACATACATAACAGATGAACAAACAACACCAAAAAACAACAAGAACAACAAGAACAAGGAAGCGAAATTTTAGAACTCCTTTCTCTCTACTCTCCCCTCACCCCCCTTGTGCGTGATACAGGGGGGGGCGGTGACACAGCCCTTGCGTGGGGGACATCAAAGGACCTGAACACGTACCAGACACGTACAAGCGGACACACACAGCACGCCAAGACCCTGAGGGGAGGATAGAGGGTGAGGGGAGAAGAGAGGGGAGAGGGGAGAGGGGAGGGGACGACTTGGTACCGCTAAGGTCGTTTATCAGAGGACATGCGACTGACGACATAGTAGTTGTGTGTGTGTGTGTGTGTGTGTGTGTGTGTGTGTGTGTGTGTGTGTGTGTGTGTGTGTGTGTGTGTGTGTGTGTTGGGTCAAATATGCTAGGGTGAGAAAGGGTGTGGCAGGGTGTTAATGCAAGGTGGTTGAGGGAGGGAGGTGATTTAGGGTGTGTGTGTGTGTGTGTGTGTGTGTGTGTGTGTGTGTGTGTGTGTGTGTGTGTGTGTGTGTGTGTGTGTGTGTGTGTGTGTGTGTGGAGTCTTCATGTAGTCACTTATAAGGAAACGTTGGACAAAAGGGAGGCGGGTGTTACAGGGAGTCAGGGAGAGAAGGAGGAAGGGAGAGAGGGAGGAATAAAGAGGAAGGGGCGTTAGACTGAGAGAAGGAGGAGGAGGAGGAGGAGGAGGAGGAGGAGGAGGAGGAGGAGGAGGAGGAGGAGGAGGAGGAGGAGAAGGGGAAGAGTCGTGCAGTGGGAAAGGAAGGAGGAAGGTGAGATGGGGAGGTAAGGGAGGGTGACAAGGGGAGGTAAGAGGGGAAAGGGAGGGTAGGAAGTGGAGGGAGGGAGAGGGAGGAAAGGGAGGGAGGGAGAGAGGGACCAACGAAACACAGTGAATAAAGAAGTGGCACGTTCTTATTTGGGAAAGTAAATCACTTCAAAGCAACACGATACACACACACACACACACACACACACACACACACACACACACACACACACACACACACACACACACACATACATACATACAAATATCCTACCTTCCTTTCCCCCCATTTTATATCATCCCTTCCCATAACACTCTTTTCCTCCCCTTATATCACCCCTTCCTCCCCATTCCCCTCCTCCCCTCTCTCCTCCCCTCACACCATTTCCGCAACACTGGTATTTAGGACACAAGTCGCCATCTTAAATATTCTTATTGATGTGTCTTTAAACTTTTTAGAAATTTAATGTAAAGTTCAAATAGAAATGACTTGATTTATGTATTGATTTGAACGTCAAGTGAAAGGAAAGAATTGAGAGAAAAGAAGAAATAAAATTGATGAAATAAATGAATAGGTAAACGCAAGGACTTTTAACCTATCAAATAATTTTACACAAAGGTGAAAGAAAATATTATAACTATACGCCACACACACACACACACACACACACACACACACACACACACACACACACACACACACACACATACACACACACACACACACACACCCACGTCTGATTGGTGGAGCCCCTTAGGTAGTGCCGTTGTGATAGGCTAGGTGGGCGTGGTCACTTGGCTCACCTGTCCCCAGACTAATTAATACCAGGTAGTGGGAGGACGGAGATGTATGATGATTGTCGCGGCGAGCACACC